>JAPFFP010046645.1:0-57033 GCA_026153255.1 Solanum medicagineum
AAAATGACTTATAGGTGGTCTCTGTTATTGAGACTATTGGTGATGCTGAGCCAAAAGTACCACTTAAGGTAGGACCGAGTGTCGACACTTTGGAAGCAGTAGTGATGATCATTGGTAGTGACGGTATGCTAGATTATGAAAATATGATGAATCCTCTAGGGGTGTCTTACGGCCCTAGGCGCCAAACTAATTTGGTTCTAGATTTAAAGAATTAAGAGTCACTGCCCACCAAATTAAAAAATGGAAGAACCACCAGTACTAGAGTTGAAGGCTTTTCCAACACATCTTAGATACACATTCTCGAGAGTCAATAACACTTTGCTAGTTATAGTTATTGTGGATCTGAATGATGAGCAGGTAAATGCCCTTGTAATGGTGCTCAAATAGTTTAAGAAGGCCATTGGGTTGATGATTTTAGATATCATTGGTATCCCTCTTGGGATATGTACACAAAATCCAGCTGGTTAAGCCGAGTATTAAGCACTAGAGGTGTCTCAATCCCCTTATGCAAGAGGTAATGTGAAAATAAATCATTAATTGGTTGGACGCAAGAGTGATCTATGTGATCAACAACAGTAAATGGGTGAGTCTGGTTCAATGTGTTTTAGAAAAAAGGGTATCACAACAGTAACAAATGCCAAAAATTAGACTATAGAAAACACAATGCGTCGACAAAGAAGGATCACTTCCTTATGCCATTTATCGATCAAATGCTAGACCGATTAGCTAGAAAGGGTTCGTGTTGCTTTCTTGATGGATATTCAGGCTAAAATTAGATCACCATTTCCCTAAAGGATAAGGAGAAGATGACATGCAAATGCCCTTAGGGCAGTTCGCATTTAAGAGGATGTCATTCAAGTTGTGTAACGCCCCAACAACTTTCCAGAGGTTCATGATGTCCATCTTCTCAGACATGGTGGAGGACACTATTGATATTTTCATGAATGACTTTAGTATGGTTGGAGACTCTTTTAAGGAATGCTTGAAGCACTTGCATATTATGTTGCAAAGATGTGAGGAAAGCCATATGGTGCTAAACTGGGTAAACTGTCACTTCATGGTGAAAAAGGGCATTATGATTGGAGCGGAAAATCTCTAGCACAGGGATCGAGGTTGATAGAGCCACAGTAGAGGAGATTGAGAAGCTTCCACCACCCATCTCAGTAAAGGGTTTGAAGAGCTTCCTAGGGAATGCAGGGTTCTACTAGAGTTTCCTAAAAGAGTTCTCTAAAATTGCACACCCATTGTGCAGGTTGCTTGACAATGATGCTAAGTTCGTGTTTGATGAAGCATGCCTCAAAGCACATGAAGAATTGAAGCAGAAGTTGATTTCACTCCGATCAATGTAGCTCTAGACTGGTCAAAGCCCTTTGAAATCATGTTTGATGCAAGTGGGGTTGCGCTAGGTGTAGCATTGGGACAGCGCCAAGAGAAGATATTGCATCTTATATACTATGCTAGAGAGGCCCTAAGTATCGCCCAGAAGAATTACACTATCATTGAGCAGGAGTTTGTTGCAGTGGTCTTTGCATTCGAGAAAAAGGACATATCTATTGGGTGTCAAAGTGGTGGTACACACAAACCAATCCATACAATGATACTTAATGGCAAAGAAGGATGTGAAACCAAGGTTGATGAGATGCCTACTTCTCCTTCAAGAATTCAACTTCAATGTCATCGAAAAAAAGGGAAAGAAAATCATGGAGCATATCGCCTTTCTAGATAAGAATATGGGACAATGGCAAAGTTTGATGATGGATTGGAGATGGATGACTCATTTCTAAATGATAGAGTGTTAGCTGCATCCCACGATTTAATATTATGGTTTGCAGACTATGCAAACTACTTGGTAAGTGGCATTATACCACCTGATCTAAACACACACCAGCATCAAAAGTTCATATCTGATGTGAGAAGTTCTTTTGTGATGACCCATACTTGTTGCCTGTATGCATAGATGGGATTATTCATCACTATGTTCCTAAGATTGAGATGATGAGTATCCTTGAGACGTGTCAGTCATCATTATTAGGTGGGCATCATAGTGGAGTTTGTATAGCACACAAGATATTATAGTGTGGGTATTACTGACCCACCATCCACCAGGATGCTCACGACTATGCCAAAGCTTGTGATAGGTGCCAAAGAGAATGTGATGTGTTTCATAAACATGAGCTCCCTCTAAACCTTATTATGGTGATTGTCTTATTTGATGTATAGGGGATAGAGCCCTTTTGTTAGCTTGGATGGCAACAAGTACATCTTAGTCGTTGTGGATTATGTATAGAAGTTGGTCAAGGTTGTTGCTCTACCCAATAATGATGGCAAAAGTGTTACAACATTTCTGAAAAGGAACATTTTCTCAAGCTTTGGCACCCCTCGAGTAATCATTACCGATGGAGGTTCCTCATTTCTGCAATAAGATCTTTAAGTCTCTACTTGAAAAGTATGGGTTGAAACATTTGCTGGCAACTCCTTACCACCCTCAGACAAGCGGGCAAGTGGAGGTGTCTAATATGGAAATGAAACAGATTCTATCCAAGACTATGAATGCATATGTAAAGATTGGTCGCGAAAGCTGGATGATGAATTATGGGCATACCGCACATCATTCAAGATGTCTACCTACCAACTTGTCTTTGGGGAGGCATATCATTTGATGGTGGAACTTGAGCATAAAGCAACGTGGGTGATGAAGAAGTTATATCTAAACTTGAAGGATGCAACAAACTCTAGGCTAAGCCAACTCAATAAGCTTGATTAGTTTCGCTTGAAGGCATATGAGAGCTCAGCCATGTACAAACAAAGAATGAAGCTACAATATGATCGTCGCATAGAGAATCGTCAATTTGTACCAAGGGATTTGCTGCTACACCACAATTCAAGATTAAAGTTGTTCCTTGGGAAGCTCAATTACAGATAGTTGGGACCCTTTCGAGTAGCACGTGTTTTTTGTCATGAAGCTGTTGAATTGGAAAGAGAAAATGGAGGAACTTTCAATGTAAATAACCAAATAGTTAAGCCATACATTGGAAACGTGGAAGAAATAAGAACACTGGAATAATAGTACTAATACCTATGGCATATAGCAGGTTTTTGTGTTTTCTGTGAAAAATGATACCAACCATGTTTTGATTATGTAGTTTAGATAGCAACCATGCATGTTTAAGTGTGTTGACGATGCTTTTGCTGATAAGTGAGGTTAAATGGAGATAAAAAGTATGATCTGAGAGTCTTTTGTTGATAATGTAGTCAGTGTCATATGAGTTTGTGCTTAAACTGCTAAATTCATATGTGGTGTGCTAATACAAAATTGCCCTGTTACTCTAAGTTAACTGTAGATTAATTGGATTAGGAAAGGATCTTAGGCCATTGATCTTAAAAGCCCACTTAGCTTAAATGACCAACCAAAATTGCTGAACACCCCTTCTTTCTAATATTTGAGCCTAACATGCACCTACTCTTGGCAAACTCCTAATTAACTTAGCCTTGTTAGTTGCCAAATCAAAAAATTGTCCCTGGTCCTTCCTTGAAATTGTGCACCTTAACTGAGGGAAAAAGCCTAAGTTGAGGATGGGTACCAAAAGTGGCCTTGGTTTTGAGCAGGGATATTTTGCACCTCTACTCAGGCCAACAGAATAAGTTGAGGGTGGTTGGTGTATGGGTGAAACACAAAAAAGGATGGGGAAGTTAGTGATACAAAGCAAAAGGAGAAAAATCATATACTGGGTGCAAGAAAAATAAGTGACGCCTTAGTTATGAGTTAAAAAGAAAAAGGAAGTGTAAAAGCAAGGTAATAAAGCTGAAAAATGAAAAAGAAAGCACCCAGGAAAGCTTGAAATAGGAGAGAGGGAGAATGAGATGAAAAAATGACAGTGTTAGTAGGGCAAAAGTGTAGGAAAACGCAGCATCAAGGAGGGAATTTAGCCACTATGTTCCTAAAATACCATACCAAAGCCCCCTGTACCTATGTTACAAGCTTATAAAGTGCTAAAGTGATCCTAGTCCAAGTAGTTGAAGGTCTTAGTTATAAGTATAGGGGCAAGCCTATGGAATTGGACATGACGCATGAATATTTTTTGTGATGGTGAGTAATTTTGCATTGTCCGGAGGTTATACATGAAAACATCATTGAGAGTGAGATATGGGGCTTCTTTCTGTGAGGGGACATTCATTGCGTTGTCAGCATTCAACTTATTTGATGACTGTAGATTGTTGATAGTACCTCATTTGTCATAGTTGTGTTGTCCCACACATGAGTCTGTATTGGTTTGCTCAATGGCTATTTGATTCTATATTGAAAAAAAAGTTGTAAAGATATCTGAGTTTAAGTTTAATGTGATGTAGGCCATTAGGTTGAGATCTGTGTGTTACTGCATTACTCATATAGGTTGAGTTTGTCGATTGAGAACAAGCAACAATTTTAAGTTGAGGGTGTTGATATGCTACCAAAATGCAAAACTTTTGATACTTAAAACTTGGAATTTTATGTATTCTTAATGTTATGCTAGTTTGTTTTATGTGTTTTTGTATTTTATTTGTAAGATTCTAGGGTTGGCCTCAATTTTTGGAAGAAAGTGCAGAAGTTGCTGATTTTGGTGAAGTACGAGACCCATTACGAGCTGCAGAGTATTATGGGCCATGAAAGTGGTTTCATGGACAATTTCAGTGAGGGACTGATTTCTGAAGTTATTATACGAACATGCAGAAGGGTCATGGATTGGTTTACAAGTCATAGAACATGGTTTGTTCCCTGAGAATCAGAGATAATGGACTTTCTAAAGATTATCAAATGAAAACCCGCCACCCCACTAACCCTTGACCACTTCATGGGTTGTAATGGAGTATCATAGATATATCAAATCCAATTTTCCAGCAATACTTTACGAGACCTTTATGACAGGCCATGGAAAGCAATACGACCCATAGACCTGTTTGTGAAGCATACTGACCTAGCTATACTATTTTGTTTAGGACTTATATTCAAAATATTATAAATAGGTTTTAGATCATTTTTCATTAAGTTTTACAGAGATCTTGATAATTAGAAAAAAGAAATAGTGAGATTGAGTAGAAAACATTGGAGAGTTGTTAGAAGCACCTGTATTTTGATTGACCTTTAATCTTGTGATACTCATTGAAGTTTGGATTTCCTTGTTCTTAATTCAATTGAAGTTTGGATTTCCTTGATTCTTGCATCTACAAAAATCATGAGTAGCTAAATCCATAACTAAGATTGTGGAAACTATGAAATACTGACGAGGTAAAACTTGAAATTCATAATTCTTGGAAAGCACGCATTCATGTATTAGTTAACTCTCTTCACTTTGCATGTTTTCTGATGGTGGCTAACATTAGAACCTACCTAATGTTACTAACTGGACCAAGGTAGTAATGAATAGGAAAAGAGATTAATTAACATAATCCAATTGATGTGTTCTAGTCTAATCAACCAACTTGGCCAAGGGGAGGTTCTACTAGGACTAATAAGTAAGGTTTAGTCAATACATTATGGAGATGGGCCAAGTCATGTAGTGAAATTCACCTCTCACCTGGACCAAAGGGTTTGGTGGACTTAACGTACTGTCTTGCATGCTATAAACTAGAAATCAAGTTTGTCTATCTAGTGATACTAAGTTAGGGAATCATGGGAAACACAAAAACCCTAGTTTCTCTCCATATTGATCAAAGCCTCATGTTAGTTAGTTTTACTTCTTTTTATTGATTATTGCAACCCTCCTCTTTTGGGGTAGTATGTAGGTTAATCATACAAATTACATTAATTAAATTCTCTTAAGTCGACATATTCCCTTGGGTTCTACCCTAACCTTGGCTAGGTTTCATTTCTTGACAATGATCACTTTATCCTCAAAGAGGAGGTGTAACCTAGGCGACATCAATTCCCTGTATGGGCTTGCACCTATCGAAAAGGCTATACTATAAGGTAAGGATGTTGTAGTACCTGCCGAAAAGGCAACGTCATAAGGTGAGGGTACAATATGAAACCCACAAAAAAGGCTGTGACGTAAGGTAGGGAGATATGTTGCCACATCCCAAAAAGGTTATGTCATAAGGTGAATGCTTGGTTTACCTTCGAAAAGTAGACCACTCCTTATTCGGTGTGGAGTGAACATCGTGATTCCAAGTAATAGTTTGCATGGTCTTACTTCTTCGTTAGGGTCCCTTTGCAGTATGTATGTTAAGTCATGTGACTTGATGGTTCTTCATGCATGATTGACTAAGCATTTACAATTTATGTCATATTGGACCTATATTCGTCGATTATGATTATGCATATTTTTTAATTACGGCTTATGATTCATATTGCACTCCACCTAACAGATTTAGTATATTCCATGTACTAACATAGACTTTTACCTACATGATCTAACCATGTAAGGACTGGAGCTTCGATTCATCCTCTCCATATAGGTAGACAGTTCAGTTGAAGACTGATTATGGTAAGTCCTCTATTCCGGGGGAAATAGCCATTTACTTTCATACTTTATTAATACATTGTCTACTAATAGATACTATCTTTTGAAGGTGATCTAGGGAGGTGTCTTGGCCCCCACTCTATTCGTAGTAAAAGTGTTGTTGAATATAGATATGAATGCTATGAGCTTGACTCTTATTATGTCTATGTATTATTATGGACTTTCCTTAGTCCTTATCCCCTTCTTATGCTTGTATGATGTTGATGAGATGGAAGTCCTAAGCCTCTAACACCCCCATAGCGTGAGTCATACTTACCCACCTCACAGATATTATTTGCTATGTGTTCATGCTAATCCTCTTCCCTATAACATCTTTATATGGTGTCGGGTGAAGGGATCAAAGTGGATATGAGAAAGATGGCGATAGTAAGAAATTGGCATAGACCCTTGATACCAATTAATATTAGGAGTTTCTTGGGTTTGGCGGGGTACTACTAGAGATTTGTTAAGGATTTTTCTTCGCTTGCCTCTCCCTTGACAAAGTTGACACAAAAGAATTCCAAATTTGTATGGACAAATGAATGTGAAAGAAGTTTCAAAACTTTGAAACATAAAATTATAGCCACTCAAATATTGGCTCTACCCGAAGGGTTTAAAGGGTCTGTCATTTAGTATGATGCTTCAAGAACTGGTTTGGGGTGTGTATTGATGCAAAGTAGCAAGGTTATTGCCTATGCTTCAAACCAAGTAAAGGTGCATGAGCATAATTGCCCTAGCCATGATCTTGACTTAGTGGTCTTGGTAGTTGCCTTGAAAATATGTCGTCACTATCTATATTGGATTCATGTAGACGTGTTCATCGACCATAAGAGTCTTCAATATGTGTTCACCCAAAGAGATCTAAATTTAAGGAACATGAGGTGGTTGGAACTCCTTAAATATTATGATATGAGTGTTCATTATAATTCTGGCAAGAGAAATGTTATGGTTGATGCTCTAAGTAGTATGTCCATAGAGAGTACGACTCACCTTGATGATGGAATGAAGAGATTGTCATGAGAATTTCACTGGTTGAGTAATAAAGAAATAGCATCCATCAAAGTCCGTTGGAAGAACTAACAAGTCGAAAGCGCCACTTATGAAGACGAAGCCGATATGAAGAAGTGATATCCCTATCTCTTCCATTCTAATCAAGCTTGAGGTACCATGATTTTTCGTGCTTGAGAACCTCCCCACCCTTGCATGTCATTTTCATGTCAGCTATGCATGCTTATTTGATTTTGACATTGCATTGTAAATGTTACTTGAAGAATAGTTTGAAAAAATTTCATGTTGTATTTGTTGCATTTTACATATGATGCATGTATTCTTTTATCCTAGAGCCTATGTTAAGCTCATTCGAGGATGAATGTTCTCAAGGGGGACAAAAAGTAAGGCTCTACACATGAAGGTGTAAAAGTGCGAAAGAAATGAAATATGAAATTTTTTTTATGTGTAAGTGGGATTACAAGTGAGATTATGAGTTGTAAGTAATTCCACAAGCCATAGCATGTGCTTGTGGAATGATGGACAAACTTGGTGAAATTATTGGTTTCTGAAGTTGCATATCAAAGATACTAGATGGCCTGTACTTTGATTAACCAGTTGTAAGTCTTATCAAGGGTTGAGATTCGGGGAAAATCTCTGAGAGTTCAAAATGATACCAGACAAGACCCCCTTTTCATGACCCCTAGAAAGGACCACGACTCATAATCAGGGTCTCATAGTCCTGTCTGATAGAATTTTTGTAAGGGAAAAACTCGACTTTTCCTAATATTATATGCCTAAAACATGTCATTTTAACCGCGAAATGACCCCTTTCAGTGTTAAAACGACCCTAAACTACTCCACTTCAACATATTCTCAAATATCCCAAGTCTAAAACCTTCCCAAAACACTCCCAAGTTCTTCGAGGATTTCAAGAGCAGAGGCCAAGCTAGGGTTTCGAATTTCTCCACTTCCAAGGTCAAATTTCTTCCATTAAATCACACCAAGGTATATGGGTTTTGATTTCTGGAGACCTTCCTCCACAAAGCTCAATCATTCCTCTTCCTCATCTATTTTCAAACTATGTCAATTTATGAAACTTTTTATGAACTCTTTATATGATGATATTATGAAGTATTTTGTGATGTTTAATCCTTGTATACTTTTATGCAATGCAAAGCCATATGTAGTCTAGATTTTAAATAAGGGCTTGATGATACCGTAGCCATGTCTTATTATGCCTTCGGTGGGTTATTTTCAAAAATGCTTAAGTGATTCTAATTTACTCTTCTTATGTCATTTACTCTTGAATTATATGATTTCAAAATTATGTACATGTACCCGCCATGATTTGACAAGTTATGAGTTATGTCTCTTATGTGATGGAAGCCTTATGGAAAGATACATAAATTATGTATGTTCTGAATAATTAAAGGGAAAACAAGTATGATATGAGCTCGAGTATATTATGAATAATATGAATATCATGAAGCCCTATTCCTTGATGTGGCTATATGATCTTCGATGAGCTACTCTTAACATGCTACCAATATCATGAATTATGCAAGATATGAATAAGTATATGAATTTACTATTATGTGGGATTGTTTGCCTAGCACTAAGAGGACTTTGGTTGGTAGACATTGTCTAACTATGTGCCGCCATGGTTTGTGATATTTATTCCCTATATGGGCTTGCACTTACCGAAAAGGCTATGCTGTAAGGTAAGGATATTGTTGAACCTATCAAAAAGGCAATACTGAAAAAACCGTGCCATAAGATAGGGACATATGTTTACACTTTCCAAAAAGGCTATACCATAAGGTGGGTGTTTGGTTTACCTAGGCAAAATATACCACTCCATGTCTGGTGTGAACTGAACATCGGGAGTCCAATAGTAGTTCATATGGTGTTTCATGTCAGTTATGGTCCCTTCCCACTATGTATGTTAAGTCATGTGACTTGATGGTTCCTAATGCATGTTAGACTAAGCTTTTATCATTCATAACATAGTAAGCCTATATTCGTTGATTATGATTATGCATATTGTTTAATTATTGCTTATGATCCTTATTGGATTGTGCCCCGCATACTTAGTACATCTCAAGTACTAACACATACTTTTGCCTACATGATCTAACCAGTTAGGGACCAGAGCTCCTATTCATCCTTCTCCTCCACATAGCTAGACAGTTTGGTTGAAGATTGCTTATGGTGAGTCCTCCATTTCGAGGAGAATAGTTATTTACTTTCATGCTTTATTCAAACTTGGATATTTATGGATATTATCTTTTGAAGGTGAGGCAAGTAGATGTTTTGGCCCCCATTCGTAGTAGTGGTGTTGTTGGATATGGATATGTATGTTGTGAGCTTAACTCTTATTATGTTTGTGTATTATCAAAGATTTCCCTTAGTCCTTATCCCCTTCTTATGCTTGTTGTATGATGTTGATGAGATAGAAGTCCTATGTCCGTAATACCCCCATAGCGTAAGTCATACTTACCCGCCTCTTAGATATTATTTTTTATGTGTTCATGGTAATCTTCTTCCCTATAACATCCCTATAGCTTCAGTGCAAAGTGTCGCTTCCCCTAGAATTATTTGTTACTTGTTGTTTATTTATGCTTCCACATCAAAGGATGTGCTACGCATGCTTAAGAGGCTTGTTTGGGGTACTTTTGGGTTTCTCTCGTCATGTCACTTCTAGACCTAAGGCTTGGGTCATGACACACAGGCATAGGTTTGCCTTTATCCTTTCACAGGACAAAATCATAACATAAGTAATAGCTAACCAAAATCATATATACAAGGTACAACATATTTATCAGTATAAGGAAGCCCAATAAGCCAAACCAAATAGTTAAATAGTCAAAAACATCTATACATGTAGTGTCAATGCATAAGTTATCTCAGTCATGCTTTGCCTGGCCTTCACAGTCTTTCTCAAAGCATTCACAGCCCACACAATATTAACATCAATTAACATAATATATAGGTATCTTAGAGTGCAAATGGCAATCCCAAGCTCAACAATATGTGTACATATCCTACTCAGAACTTCCAATAACAAACGGTTCCTAAAAACATATATTTTAAGACTATAGGTGATGAAGGTCTTGCCAATATACCTCTAAAATACAACACTTTGGATGTATTATACTTAAAATTTTATGTGTTCGCAAAGTGATGTTTGTAGGTTTGATATGTTTTTGTGTTTGTTTTTTAGGATTCTAGGAATTGGGATGATTTTCGGCAATCTTCAGTAGATTTTAGGTTTTTGAGGCTGAACAGAGCCTTCTATGGGTCGTGATTTATTCCATGGGTCATAGGTTGAGTTAGTAGGTCGGATCCAGTGAAAGGCTGATTTTCAGATGTTGAAGTCATGAGTTGTCAGATGAGTCGTAGATTTTGTGATGTCCTGTATGTGTGTTCGTAGGTTGAAGATCAGAGAATATGCTAAGGGCTAAACTATTATCAGATAAGGGCTCCTACGAGCCATAAGTCAAGTGAAAAGTCATTGATATGATCATGCCTAGAGGATTAGAGTTTTGAAGAATTGCTAAAGAATTTTCAATTTAGACCCCTTGTGGACCATAAGTCATAAGACGGCTCGTAGGATCAGTTCATTTATAAAAGGAAACTTTTGGGAAATATTGATTATGAAGCTCCAGGTACGGGCCATGATTTTATCTAAGGCCCATAATCTTAAGTGCTCGATTCCAGCTTCCTATTTCATCTTAAATTTTGTTTTTACTTATCATAAAGAGGTTATTTTAGTTTTTTTTAGAGGGAAAGCCGTTAGAATGATAAGACTTTGTTATTTATGATTATAATTGTGTTCTTTGGGATTTTGTTTCATATTATATTCACGATATAACTGTAACGACCTAGATATTGAATGACCTTAATGGAGAATGGAAATTTGGTTCAGAAAAATTTTACACCGAGGTGACACTTCATGGAAGCCTTCACAATTTGTATGAGGCTTTACAGACCGTGTAGAGCTCCTTGAAGCAACCTTTGGCCTTGTGTGGGAAATGTTGGCCTTGATACAGTGGTTTGAGACTAAGGCACACCACAAATGGACCCCACACAGTCTGTGTGAGGCTTCACGGTTTGTGTGGTGGACCATATGGTAGCCTTTGTCTTGAAAATCCACATTTTGAGCCAAGGCATTTCACATGGATCGTATGGTCCTTCATGGTACATAAGGATTTTCGTATGGGCATCGGAATTAAAATTTTGTAAGTATTAGATCACCATCTCAGAACTTTATCGTGAAGAAGTTTTCTAAGTGAAGTGGTAAGGAGGAGGCATACGGTCTGTATGCCATGGTATGGACCGTGAAGCCGTTTGTATAGATGCCTACCTTGAAATTTACTGAGTATTGAATTACCATCTCGGACCTTCGTGAGTGGAATTTTTCTAAGTGTTGGATCATGGAGCAAGTATACGGTCTGTATACCTTTGAACGAACCGTATACCCCTCCTTTAGATCCCTGGCAACATTTTTTCTACTCGTTTCATTAATGGCGTTTTCGTAATTATAGTTTCTCCTAAGGGCCTTTTGTGACTTTCTATGCTACCTAAAGACATTTAAATAACTTATACTGTATTTCTTTCATTTAAATTCATTCATACACTTAGAATTTTATTGAACTCTCTCCTAAGAACTCCCTCAAAGAACTCTTGTGAAGACTAAGCTTGGGAATCAAGGGAAGGCTCTTTCTTCACCAAATTTCTTCTTGAATCATCTCTATTAGCTAAGGTATGTGGGCTTGATTCTTCGCTCCTTTCAACCAAGAAGACCCAAACTCATTTACTCTTGATTTATGAAATTTAACCTTACTTTAATATGGATTTTGAAGATTATTATTTATTAAATTCAATTGATGTGTGGCCTATGCTTTATTGTTGATTTTAAATTGCTATAGGCCCTAACATGCAGAATAACATGACTATTATGAAGATTTGAATATGCATTTGTCTTTTAAAGTTTGATTTAAGCATGGGAAATCTAAATTGTGATTTGAACATGGATTTCACTTATGGATGTACTTGAATTTCACATTGTATTATTGATTTTAGATTGAATCTATATTGGCCATGTCAATCTTACCTAATTCATGGCATATCTATTCATGAATATTGGATTTATGAAGATTATGAAGTTGGTTAAGCCTAATTATGCTTATGGATATGATTTTGATAAAAGTATGGTTATGACAAGAATGTGATCACATAAATGTCTATGGTATGGCTTTTTGAGAATTATGGGTGTTTACACCATTTCGATATATGTGAATGAGCTCTTCCTATGCATGAGAAGTATGATTTGATATATGATTTGGCCTTTGAGCGCAACTATGAAAGAGTATGAAATATGTTTGTCTTTTAAGCACAAGTGTGCATTGAAATGATTTGAAATGACTTATGCCTCTTTTGAAAGCATATATATGTATAACTATTCTAGTGGAATGTTTGACCTAGCACTGAATGGATTGGGGGCGTAAGGGCTATCCTCAAGGGTCCTCTCCCTTTCCTTGAACTATGTGCTAGCATGGTATATAGTAGCCATTACCAAAAAGATGGGGTCGTAAAGAATGGTTACACATTTTGATATGATATGATATGTTTTGATAAGAAAATCCTTTGGAAAGATGAGATCATAAGGAAGTTTTCCATCACACCGAAAAGATGAGGTCGTAAGGTGTGATGTAGATTACACTTGGAAAATAATCTCCTCTTACCGATGGGAGGTCTACATTGGGCAAATTCATATAATAGCTCGCATGAGTTTCATATAATAATCATGGTCACATCCCTACTATATATGAGTATCATGGTATTTCCTGTATCATGAATTTCATAGCATCTTGTTATACTACTTTCCTTTGTTATATATGACTCTTTCTATATTATGTGCCCTTGTTATCTAACATTGAATGCAGGTTTGATAAGTCTTATGCCTTCATGTCTACATCTTAGTACATTTAAACGTATTAATGCATACTTTTTCCTACATGATCTAACCATGTAGGGACCGAGGACTACCTTCATCCACTGTAACGACGGTTAGCTTGGATCTTGAGATACTTGTTGTGTTGAGAATCTTCCAAGGACAAACCACCTTTCCTCTACCTATGGTGCTTTTGTTTATGTTATTTACTTTGAGGGTGAGCCTGAGACATGTCTTAGCCGTTGTCCTATTTTCATGACCCAAGCCTATGGCCTAGATGTGATACAGAGAGTGGGAACCGAAAGGAAACCAAACAAACCTCTTAGCACATCAACCACACATTCTTGGTCATGGAACAAAGTAAACAACAATAAGAAATAATATAAAAAGGAAGCGGCACTAAGGGAAGTCTTTCATAATCATAGAAACATAAAGAGTCAAGCTTGTAACATAATTACATCATAATGTTCTAACAACACCTCTAAACATAGAATGGAACGGGGACCTAGACATTTTCCGTGTTCACCCTTGTAATATAAAATGCTCAACATAAAGAAGTCTTTTGAATAGCAAGAGAAAGTAGATAGTGTCGTCAAACTTGAGGACTCACCAAAACTTATCTTCATAGAATCTTACAAGCCACGTGGAGGATGATCAAGAGGAGCTCCAGTCCCTACATGGTCTTATCATGTAGGCATAAAATACAAGTTAGTGCATTTGAATATACTAAGTATGTAGGATGCAATGCAACAAGACATAAGCCAATATAGTCAAAATGCATAGTAATAAGCAATAGATAGCATAATTTAAATACGGCATGCATAATCAATGCTTGAAGTAAAACATGCTCATACATCATTCAACTTGCATAGAACGTAATGCATATATGGGAAAAGACCTCAACCAACAAAGAATAAAACCAAGCGAGCTACAACTTGGAATCCAAATGATGACCTCTCATCCGTAAAGAGGTAGTCTACTTGCCAAGATAAACCATACTTCACCTTACAGGAGCCTTTCCCATTTTGGAGAAGTGACCCCCCTTATGTGAACCTGTCCTATTACAGGAAGGATTTCATGAAAAACATCACCTTACGGGAACCTGTCCCATTTCGGAAGAATTTCGCGAGAAGATCCCATTTTTGGAAGAATATCGAGAGAAAATTCACTAAATGGATCTACATGTATAGCAAGGGTATAACACAATCCTATGTTGGCACATAGTTCAAGGAAAGAGAGCAAACCCTCCATCCATCGCTGCTAACTCTAATCCCACAGAATACTTTTAAAAATCATGTTTTAGTAACTTGCAATAAAAATGGAATCATGACATAATTAGCTCTTAAACATACTTGACCTCTAACGGTGAGCCTAACTTCAAAGATAAGAATAAATCATCATGAAACATTACCCTTGCATTAACATCAAAGGCTCACAAAACGTAAAATCTTGAAAATAGGGCTTGACTTCATATTGCATAATCATAATTAATTTCATGAATTCATAACATCATTGAAAGCCCAAAATCATCATAAACTCAATTGACTCATAAATCATATAATAGATCATTAATAACTTTAAGAATCCTTGGAAAGAGATTTTATCAAACCCTTGGTGGGTGTGCAATGCTTTTTCAGAATCCTACTAATTCAAAAGTGAAATAAAATGAGAAAACTCAATGTAAATCAACCCTCCATCACATAGTAAAACCCTCATACAGAATACCTTGAAATTCATCAGCAAATCAAATAATAGATCATAGTTTTATAGCTCAAAACATGCATAGTCTCAATAGACAAAACTCGTTCATAGTAAAAGCTTGAAATAGATAGTCATATATAATAAATCAACCTTTCATAAAACTCCAACATAATTTATACTCATAATTTATCATAGATGATATCCATAGATAATACAACTTAAAAAACATGCAATTTTCATAGAAATGGAGATTGGACTCCATAGGTGAAGGGACCCAATGGATGAAACCCACATACCTAAATTTAGAGATTCCTTGATATAGACTTAAAGGAGACTTAAACCTTGAATGTAGTTTTTGAGATCCATAATTAAGCTTGAGACACTTGAATTTGGATGAAATATTTGGTTAAGTGTTAGAGAGGGTTTTGAGTGACATAGAGTTGAAAATGTCTAAACATAGGTGTTTTCACGCATAAGTGGGCATGGCGCTATGAACCCAAGGCCCTTTGGGCAGAAACAGAATTTTCACAAAAAATTAACACTGATTTGCGCCCTTGGCGAGTCACGGCCAGGGCGGGGATCGCCGCTCGAATTCGTAATTTTATGAAATTAATTTTTCACTACGGGTCCCATTTCCCCCTCAATTTTGCCCCATGATCAAAAATAGTACCGGCAAAATGAACCCATACTTTGGTAACCCGCCCATATTTTAGTGGTTTGTGTAGTGACTTTTATACATGGGAAAATATGGGTTTAAACTCATATTCAACCCATAGAAATATAGGTGTTCATGGGTAAAATATGGGTAAACAATGATTTAATCAAATGGATTAAGTTTCTAACTTCTTGTCTCTCAAAATTCATTATGTTTTCTAATTTTTTTATGTTTTGTTGACTTAAATGTTTTGAAAATATAAATTAAAATAAACTTAATCTTAGGGCTTTCGGCTATGCCACATCGCATTCCAGATTATCCAGATGCTTACGCTGGATGGAATGCCCTTAGCAGTTTTGGCTCTTATATATCCGTAGTTGGGATTTGTCGTTTCTTCGTGGTCGTAACAATCACTTCAAGCAGTGGAAAGAACAAAAGATGTGCTCCAAGTCCTTGGGCTGTTGAACAGAATCCGACCACACCGGAATGGATGGTACAAAGTCCTCCAGCTTTTCATACTTTTGGAGAACTTCCAGCCATCAAGGAGACTCTAGTATAGTGGGTCTTGTTCCAATGCGGGAAAAAATCTTTTTAAAAGGCATCTCGGCGAAAGAGGACTGAGAACCATAAGGCGAGCACCAAAACGCTAGCACAAACTGCTCCCACAAACATGCATGATAAGGGGGTGTGGGTACATGTCCTGAGGAACACATACTCGTCCCTGGAATAGAAGTGTGCCATCCTGGCGAAGGTTCAACTCCTTCTGTGTCATCAAGTACCTCAAGCTCTTATGATCCGTTAAGATCTATCTCATCCCCCCGGTAAAGGGGATCTATGCTCTCCCCTTCGCCTAGGATTGCTATCACCTCGTTTTTTGAAGCACGGGTCCTTGCATGGGACGGACCCATAGATTCATTGTCTGCTATGTGGAATACTTCCTGCACCTGCATGCTCGCTTCCCCAAAAGGAGAGGAGACACACATCGTAACAATTCACAGCAATAGCTGCCATTGGCTCTCTCTTTCTATTCTTATCGAATCTGTCCATTCACTGTATTGAATAAAAATACATAGTACCTTCCTTTTTCGGTGCCATGGAGCTAGACCAGAGAGCTATTACGCTTTCTTCAAAGGATGGCTGCTTCCAAGCCCACCTCCTGGTTGTCATCACTCGATCACTTCCTTTTCCACTAAGTGATTGCTTTTCTTCAAATTTAAGAAAAATAATTTACCTCTAAAAAGTAAGAAAATATTTGTCAGAACTCTCCTCCCAGTGTAAATTACAATACTTTTCATACTCCACACACCATGATCCCTCCACATGCCCTCAACCCTCCAACCTTCCATCCCAAAGAAAATCAATTTTTTTATAAAATCTTTTTTCCCTATAAAAAATTCAAATTTTTTCATAAATATTGTAAATTCAGTTGAAAAACTTGTTACGGTTACAAAACCCAACAGAATGAGCAACTACAAATTAAGGTTATAACTTACAAGCATGAAATCAATATGAAAAAAGTTAAAAATTGAATTTTAAAAATATTCAAATTTTAAAAATATATTATTTTTATCCCAATCCAACACTTGTCCCCCTCTCAGTTCGAGTGTCGGAATTGAGTCGAGTCGAAAGTTGTATGTCAGGTCTCGTTAGAAGTTGGGTCATATGAGTTATTTGGAATCGGGATCAAATCCCAATTTAAAAGTCAAATCTTGCATTGGGTGTCAAATTTAATTTTCTGATACAATACAATTAAATAAAATATTTTTAATGTTTCTTATTAAATTATTTTATCCATATTAAATTTTAAAGTAGAGTACTATTTGTTCATTAAAATATGGGTGAACTAGTATATTACCCAATCCATTTCTTACCCAACCCATTTTTACCCATTTAATATATGGGCTTGTTTAAATTATTACCCATTTTCCACCCACCCAAATTTGACACAACTTGCCCATTTGCCACCACTTCTCAAGAATAAGAAGTTGGATTTTCAATATCGCACATGGATTTTGAGATATATTGAAATTATGATTATAGGTATTTCCAAAGCACATTTTGGGGCCTTATTAGGGCGTTTCAATATCTTCCCTTTGGGAAGATTCGTCCTTGAATGTCAAGGAAATGTACATAAGAGAAGTAATCGTGATGATTTCATCCCAACATGAATGCAACAAATGCACTTAAACATCGTTTTCAAAAATCTCAACGTGAATGTGAAAAATCACCATAAACTTGTCAACATAAACATGGATGCATGCAAAATGGCATATTGGTTGAAACTTAAGACTTGAAATCATATATAAGACTTAATTTGTTATATGAAGCTTGAGTAGAACGAAAAAGGTATGGATATCGCTTCCTCAAGTCTACTTCAGCTTCTCATATGGCACCTTCCACTTGTTGATTCCTCCGAAGGACCTTGATAGCTGCAACATCTTTGTTCCTCAATATCTTTACTTGTTATCTAATATCTCAACTGGGACCTCCTCATAGGTCAGATTACCTCCTACAACATGCACAACCTCTAAGGGAACCATAGCACTTGGGTCACCAACACATCTCCTCAACCTAGATACAAAGAAGACCAGATGAACCATTTTCATTTCCATAGGTAACTCCAATTCATAGGCTTTCATACCGCTCCTTCTCAACACTCTATAAGGACCCACAAACCTTAGGGTTAATTTACCCAAACCGTGCCACGCCCTATATGGATGAGATCTTCAAGTAAACCCAATCACGAACCTCACCAAGGTACCTTCCCATAGTCTTTATCCACTCTCATGGAATCAGAAAGAATAAAATAGAATGAATCAAGAGCCTCTTTCAAAATCAACTCTCTCAATTCCACAACATAAGGCACCTACAATCTACCTTGGTACCTAAGGGTACCATCTCCCCCTTGGGAGAAAACCTCCTTTTTACCATCTTCTATGAAAGCCTTCAACTTCAATCAAGCGAGATCAAGATCTTTTTTTACCTTAACCTCATCAATTAAAGAAGATTTAGAACCATCAACAACCACTACACCACCATTTTCAACATCATCAAACCTAAGCCCCCAATCTAGCCAACCGATGAAACTCTCCAGCCATCTCTTAGTCTCAAGATAAGATTTTTTTGGGTGAACACATATTGGACTCTTGTGGTCAGTAAACACATCAACATGAACCCCATACAGCTAGTGATGCCAAATTTTCAAAGCAAATACTACGGCAACCAATTGAAGATCATGGGTGGAATAATTCTTCTCATGCACATTAAGTTGTCTGGAGGCATATACTATCACCTTACCACTTTGCATCAAAACACACCCCTAGTCAAATCTTGAGGCATCACAACACACAGCAAATCCTTCCAAACCTTCCGGTAGAGCTAATACAGGAGCGGAGTGAAGCTTATCTTTCAAAGTTTGGGGACTCTTTTCACCCTTATTGGTCTACATAAATTTCACCTTCTTTTGAGTCAATGTTTTCATAGCAATAGAACAGAAACCATTTCCAAACCTCTGGTAATAACCAGCTAAACCCAAGAAACTTCTAATTGTCTGATGTTGTCAAAGGTCTAGGCCAATTTCTAATCACCTTCGTTTTCTTAGGATCAACCTTAACGTCATCACCTTACACCACATGCCCTAGAAAAGAAACCTCTTTCAACCAAAACTCACATTTTTCATATTTAGCAAAGAACCTCTCCTCCCTAAAGATTTGCAACACCACCTCAAGTGATCCACATGCTCCTCCTCACTATGGGAATAAATCAAGAAATCATCTATAAAAGCCACCACAAACAAGTCAAGGTAGGGTTTAAAGACCTTATTCATGAGATCCATAAATATAGCCAGTGCATTAGTCAACCCAAAAGACATAACCACAAACTCAAAGTGCCATACCTAATCCGAAAAGCGGTCTTTGGAATGTCACACCCCCTCACTTTCACTTGGTGATACTCGGACCGAAGGTCAATCTTAGAAAAGTGACTAGCCCCTTGAAGTTGATTGAAAAGGCCATCTATACTTGGTAGAGGGTACTTTTTCTTTATGGCGACTCTGTTAAGTTGTCGATAATCAATGCACATTCTAAGAGAACCATCCTTCTTCTTCATTAATAACACTGGTGCACCCTAAGGTGACTTACTAGGCCTTACAAAACCCTTCTCCAACAAATACCTCAATTGTTCCTTCAACTCTGTTGGGGCCATATGATAAGGGGGAATAGAAATGGGTTGAGTATCGGGAAGGAGGTTTATACCAAAATCTATTTCTCTTTCGGAAGGGAAACCAGAAAGCTTATCGGGAAAGACATTAAGAAACTCATTAACCACCGGAATCGACTCAATAGGAAGGACTTTGGACTCCACATCCCTAACTCTCACAAAATGATAGAGACAACCCTTGAAATCAACTTTTGGGCTTTAAAACAAGAAATGAATCTACCTTTGACCACCATATGATGACTTTTCTACTCAAGGATGGATTCATTACAGTTTGGAATTTAATCCTACGGATTCTACAATCAATATAAGCATAATATGCATGCAACCAATCCATCCCAAGAATGACATCAAAATCCACCATACCTAATTCAAAAAAATCACAAGGTAAGATTTTATGCAAAATAAACATGGGACAATTTCTATAGACTCTTCTAGCAACAATAGACTCACCAACGGGGGTAGATACACTTCATAAGGTTCACACAACAATTCGAGACTAACATGATACTTTTTGGCAACAAAAGGAATAATAAAAGAAAGAGTCGCACTCGGGTCTATCAATGCATACAAATCAAACATAAAAAAGCTTTAACAAACCTGTGAAGCATTACTCTAACTCTACTGACCCATAGAGGGGTATGGTTGAGAATGTCGAAGGTCATCCTCATAATTCCTAGTAACACATGAACAACGACTCAACTTACGATCCTTTGCACCACACTTGAAACATGCAATTGAGCCGACTAAACAATCTCCAAGATGGTACTTTCCACATTTGTAGCACGGAGGAGAAGCTTGAACACCAACACCCTTGTCGTTTCTTTGAGCATATGGACAACTAGGAATCTTGTGGACCATCTTGCCAAACCCAAAGCATGCACCTGTGTTCCTCCATCATATGCTACTATGTTCTCTCAGACACTTTGGGAACCTAGGCTGAGTCATCCCACCATTGCCACCTTCAACTAAGAACCTCCTTCCTTCCTTTGACGCCACCGGACAATCTCTTATCTTATGCCAAACACCACCACACTTGAAATAACCCTCAATTTTCATAAACACCTCCCTTGATGTTTCTTGCCATATCCTTGACAAGTGACAAAGGGAACCTTTTCTTCTTATACTTGGGAACTGGTAGACTAGTAGAAGATGAGGCACCACCAACTTGGGCCCTCTTAGCGTCAATCCCCTTTCTCTTATCCCTTGAAGTCTCGGGATCACCCACTTGATGATTGAGTTGGCCAGTTACAACCGTGGCCAATAGCCATAGAGCATTACGAACCTCCACATTTGACATGTCACTATTTGGGAAGTTGACCCCCAAGTGAGAGATAGTCACCACCTAGTCCACCACCGTGAATAGCTTGAGGAATTTTCTGAAACACGATGATTAAGAATGAGAAATAAACCTTAGAGGACCTAGCTCTATCACACGACTTAGATCATGACGAAGGGAAACATTTCCTAAATTTCCTCATATCTTCTTACTCATAGTTGTGGCATGCTTCACAACCATGAATATGACTCTAATTGATATGGTGTGTTGGATTTCGAGGACCATTAAAAACATAGTTCTCTGATACCAAGTTGTCATAACCCAAGCCTAAGACCTAAACATAACATAACGAATGGGAACACGAAGGAACCCAAACAAGCATCTTAGCATATCAATCCTTGGTCGCGAAAGCAAGTAAAAAACAACAAGAGATAATATAAAAGGGAAGCAGGACTAAGAAGTCTTTGATAACCATAAAAACAAAAAAAGTCAAGCTTATAGCATAATTACATCATAATATTCTAACAACACCTCTAAGCATAGAATGGAGCGGGGCCAACATACTTTCTAGGCTCACCCTCATAATGTCAAATGTTCAACATAAAGAAGTCTTAGGAATAGCAAGAGAAAGTAGATAGTATCCTCGAGCTTGAGGACTCACCAAAGCTTATCTTCATAGAATCTCTTTAGCCATGTGGAGGATGATCAAGAGAAGCTCCACTCCCTATATGATGATATCATGCAGGCGTAAAGTATGCGATTGTAAATTTGAATATTCTAAGTATGTAAGATGCAATGCAACAAGACATAATATAGTCAAAATTCATGGTAATAGGCAATAGGTAGCATAATTTCAATATGTCATGCATGATCAATCCTTGAAGTAAAACATACTAATCAATCATTGTACTTGCATAGAACGTAATAAATATGTGGGAAGAGACCTCAACTGACAAAGAATAAGACCAACAGAGTTACAACTTGGAATCCCAATGATTAACCTCATTGGTAAATAGGTGGTCGACTTGCCAAGGTAAACCATACTTCACCTTATGGGAGCCTGTCCCACTTTGGAGAAGGAAACCCCGATACGGGAACCTATTTCATTCCAGGAAGGATTTGATGAAAAGCTTTTCCTTAAGGGAACTTGTCCAATGTCGGGAAGAATTTTTAGAGAAAGTGCACTAAATGGATCGACTAGTATAGCAAAGGTATAACATAATCCTATGTTGGAACATAGTTCAAGGAAAGAGAGCAAACCCTCCATCCATCAGTGCTATGTCTAATCCCACTGAATACTTATAATAATCAAACTTTAATAACTTGCAATAAACATGGAATGATGATATGAGTATCTCTTAAACACACTTGACCTGTAATGGTGAGCCTAACTTGAAATATAAGAATAGATCATCATCAAACATTACCCTTGCATTAACATTAAAAGCTCACAAGAGGTAAAATCTTGAAAATAGGGCTTAACTTCATACTTGCATAATCATAGATAATTTCAGGGGCTCATAACATGCTTCAATGCCCTTAATCATCATAAAATCACTTGAATTCATAAATCATACAATAGATCATCAATAACTTGAGAATCCTTGTGAAGTCATTTTATCAAACACTTGGTGGGTGTGTAATGCTAGTTCAAAATCATGCAATTCAAGAATGAAATAATATGAGAAAACTCAATGAATTCAACCCACCACCAGAAATAATATGAGAAAACTCAATGTAATTCAACCCACCACCATATAGTAAAACCCTCATATAGAATACCTTGAAATACATAATCAAATCTCATAATATATCATAGTTTTATAGCTCAAAACATGCATAGTCTCAGTAGAGAAAACTCATTCATATTACAATCTTGAAATAGATAGTCATATATAATAAATCAACTTTTCATAAAACCCCAACATAATTTATACTCATAATCCATAATAGAAGGTACTCGTAGATAATACAACTTGAGAAAATGCAATTTTCATAGAAATGGAAATTGGGCTCCATGGGTAAATGGACCCAATGGATGAAACCCACATAACTAAATCTAGCGATTCCTTGATGTAGAGTTGAAGGATACTTGAAGCTTGAATGTATTTCTTGAGATTCGGAATTAAGCTTGAGATACTTGAATTTGGATGAAATATTTGGTTGAGTGTTAGTGAGGGTTTTGAGAGGGTCTTGAGTGATATAGAGTTGAAAAATGGCTAAGTATAGGTGTTTTCACGCATAAGTGGACATGGGGCTATGACCCCTAGGAACTTGGGCTGAAACAGAATTTTTGGAAAAAATTAACACTAATTTGCACCCCTGGCGCTTCGTGGCCATGCGCGGATCGCCACTGGAATTCATAATTTTGTGAAATTAATTTATTGCTATGGCTCCGCTAAAATCGGGGTTATACCCACTTCCCACTGAAATTTTCCATTTGATCAAGAATATGAACTCGAATTTTTGATATCATGCACAGATTTTGAGATAAAAAGATATTATGATTATGGGTATTTCTGTAGCACATTTTTGGGGCGTTTCACCTATCCTATGACTATAGGTATTATTAGACATCTTGTAGACTCTTTATATTTATATGATAAGTGTTGTACTTGGAGATTACATTTATGGATATGGCTACCTATTGGATATCGGTGTATTGATTGGCTATGAGTATTATGATGTGCTTCTATGTTATGATGTAAAGAACCTAAGTCTCGAATTTCCCCCATAGAGTGAGCTATGTTTACCCGCCTCTTAGTCTCTGTGTGCTACGTGTTATGTGAATCCATGTAAATCCCTTTCAATATGACATCCCACGTGAGTCCTATTTTTCCGCCCCTTATAACCTTATGTTTACTATTCGTATACGCTTCCAAATCGATGATGTGAATATGGATACTTGAGGCTTGTTTGGGGACTCTCAGATTCCTATTCATCATGTCACTCCTAAACCCTATGTCTGGGTCTGCGACGACCCAAGCTTAGGGCCTGGGCGTTATACGGCAAATGGGGAACCCGAAGGGACCCCAAACAAGCCTCTTAACTTGTCATTACACATCCTTAGTTATGGAAGCATACAACGACATATAGATTAAGAATAGGGGCAATAAGACTAAGGGAAAGCTTGCATAAATGTCATAATCAAGAGTCAAGAGTCAAAGCTCATACATAAATACACAACAAGTCCAACAAGCACCTCTAATACATAGATATGGCAGGGGCCAAGACATGCTACCGGACTCACCATCATAGTCAATAGAACATAATAAAGTGTCTCAATACAATGATAATAGTAACTTAGACCAAGGTCCCTGAATAGAGGACTCATTAATAAGCCTGGAATAGCACTGTCTATCCATGTGGAGGAGGAGGATGATCAACTTAGACATCGATTCCTACATGGTGATATCATGCAGGAAAGAGTATATGTTAGTATGTTTGAATGTACTAAATATGTGGCATGCAATGCAACAAGATATAAGCTTCATGATCAACATGCATAACATTAGGCAATAGGAATGATATAGCAATATGACATATATGTTCAATGCATAAGTAAAACATGCTTTAGTACATCATACTCATATAGGATACCATATGTGAAGAAGAGACCAAGCTAGATTGCCAAGGTATAAATCCCTTAGGGTTGGTGATGATAGCACCCATTATCCTAATGTGTGAGTTACAGACCCCTCATCAATATTAGTGATGATAGGACCCATCACCCTAGTGTGTGAGGTACAAACCCTTCATCAAGTTTAGTGATGATCACACCAATCACCCTGGTGATTGAGATATAAACCCCTCAACTAGGTTGGTGATGATCGCATCCATCACCCTAGTGGTTGAGTCTTTGACCCCTCAACTAGTCCCCCAAATTGGGAATGGTCTACCACAACACTTTAGATAGTACTCATCATGTACATAAACTCATTTCACAATCATATAGTCAATCATATCATATCTCATACTTTAGACCTTCATTTCCTCAAGAAACCATAACCGAACATTTTATCAAACACCTTGGGTGTGTGTAGTGGGGGTGAAAGACCATGCAATTTAGAGATGAAATCATGTAGGAAAAAGTATTGTAAAACCATCAATCAACACCTTGCAAAACTCCCAAGACATTCATAGCAAAACCCCTCATCAAATCAAACTTTAGATCCAAGATTTAGAGCTCAAAACATGCTAAAACAACTATACTTTTATGAACTAAAATCACTGTGCAGTAAATTTAATATACAAGACCTACATGTAAAATCAACTTTAAATCATGAAATATTAGTAAAACGAGGGTTTAGGCACCATAGGTGGAAGGATCCAATGGTTCAACAGCACATACCTTAACTTTTGTAAAGACTAGGAAGAAGACTTTAATGGATATTTGAAGATTGAGTGAGATCCTTGATGAAATCCTTGAGATTGGGCTTGATTTTGGGTCTTGAATTTGGGGTTAGAAATGAGTCTAAGTGTTTAGGGAAATATTGGGGAATGCTTTGGGTGATATGAGGGTGAAATAAGGCTAAGTGTAGGTGAAAATAGATTCAAAAAACTTAGGTCCAACACTTAGAAAAATCTAGGGGAACTAGGAATAGACCATGCAGAAATAACACCTCTCCGTGTCGCGGAGAGGTCGCAGATGCCCACTGGAATTTGCACCAAGTGCAAATTCGTAAATCGATTCCTTTAATTTAAAATCAAGGTTAGACTGTTGTAATCCTAATTTGGACCCCCTAAACAAGAATATGAAGTCGAATTTTCAAAATTCCAAATGAATTTTTAGATATATGGAAAACAAGTTTTCGATTACTTTTGAGGCACGTTTTCGAGCATTATTTGGGGTCGTCTCAGGGTCGTGACAATAACATTGTGACCTTTGTGGAGATTTTGGATTTTTTATTTTTCAATTCATTATTATAAGTGTTTAACTATGCTATTCCAAAACATGGCTCTTTCATCTACAACAATCATGAGTAGCTATATCCACAACTAGGATTATGAGAACCATGAAGAACTAACAAAGTAAAAAGCTAGAAAATTCATAATCCTTGGAAAGTGTGCATGTGTGTATTAATTAACCCTTCAATTGGAATGTTTTTTAATGGTGGAAAATGTGAAAACTTGCCTACTTCTTTTTTACAGGATTAATAGGGTATTGTATGGGATAAGGGATAATTAAGAGGATTCGATGTGATCCCTCTTGTTTAATCAACCTGAACTGATCAAGTGATGATTGTACAGGGACATAAATTATGGTTAGTAATGCGACACTATGAGGATGGATCAAATTACGTAATGAAATTTTCCTAATGCCTAGATCAAACGGTTAGGTAAACATAACTTACCAGTTCTGCATGCTACACACTAGAAAGGGGTTATGATTATCTGGATACACTGAGTAAGGATTTCATGTGGAACACGATACTCTAGTTACTTCTCCTACTGATGTCACAACACATGCACATGACGATTTGATTCTAGTTTAGGACTAATTATCATATTTTACAACCCCCCCCCTTTCAGGAGATAAGCAGATTAATTCAATCTAATTGCTCATAATTACTCCAGGTCTAGACATTATTCCTTATGGGATCGACCCTAACCACTGTTAGTCTCTATATTTGATAGCAATTGCTTATACCATCATTGAGAGGTGTAGTTTGGGCATAGATAAAATTTTGGTGTCGTTCCCAGGAAATACAGCTTCTAGACAGGTTTAACTATGGTGATTTGTGAATTGATCCTGATTTTCCTTATTTTACATTTTATGTTGCTTTTGTTCTCTTTCAGTGTACAGGTGTAGTCTATGCCCATTTCTAGTAGTCAAGGCAATTCTTTGACACCATTTAATCTAGAGATCCAGATAATATTAAGAAGAATGGCCTAAGACAATGCTAATAATCCTGCAAATCTTGCATGAAATCTGAACAATAATAAGCCACCACCACTTAAGGATGTGAATCCACCACTATAGGATCTTTAAGTTGCTGCTAATACATGGAATCAATACAAGCTTGACCATATGGCAATAGATGTCATTGGAGCTATTATGTTACCTCCTTTACTGAATGACACAAAGCTTATTGTTTCATGTGGGTTCTTACAGATGTTGATGAAGAGAGGGTTGTTTGTGGGCTTACCATTAGAGAATCTGCATAACTATCTACACAATGCCATCTTCGTCTGTAAGAGTATGATAGGAAACCAAAATCTGTTCATGGATGTTGTTAGGCTCCGTGTCTTCCTATTGTCTCTCACAGGTGAAGTGACAATATGGTTATCTGAACTCCAACCGAGTTCCATCAACACTTGGGC
This sequence comes from Solanum medicagineum, assembly GCA_026153255.1. Taxonomy (NCBI): domain Eukaryota; kingdom Viridiplantae; phylum Streptophyta; class Magnoliopsida; order Solanales; family Solanaceae; genus Solanum; species Solanum medicagineum. The sequence continues at coordinate 27,597 of JAPFFP010046645.1, forward strand.
TGAATGTAGAAATCTTATTTGGAGAGGTTCATTGCCAAATCTAAGAACCAAAAGCTGAATGATCCAATTAATAGCTTTGAGCAATTGCCTGGTGACTCTATGAGCACTACGTGCGAGTGATTCACAAAGTTCTTGAGAAGTGTTCCAGACCATAATATTATTGGATAAGATCTACTATCTAACATTGGATGACAATTGGAAAGTTGTGGTTGGCACCATAACAGGTGGCTCATTCTTGGATTGTCCATTTTCAGTTATAGCTGAACGATTGGAGAAGGTGGAAAAGACAAACCCTGCATGGGGCTTGAGAGAGGAGTCGACTACTAAAAGTTGTTTCTCTGTTTGCACCAATTCAAAAGAGGACAAGTTCAATGAAGATATGATGCAAAAGTTGGCTTGAATTACTCTAATGTGGGGTTGCTGATGAAGCAGAGTCAAGAATAAGTAAATACAGTGAATCATTAGCCATCACGAGCATCCACGTATGAGGATCCCTATTATAAGAAGGAAACTTGCTTTGTGACTGATCAGATGGGGGGTTTTCGAACCAACGCCCAAGGGTTCAATCAGGACTATTGGCTCCAAGGTCAAGGAATTAATGTCGAAACATCAATAAAGACAATGCTAACAAAGATGACAACTGAGGTAGTTACTATGATAAAAATAGGGGACAAGATAGATATGGTGATTGGGGTTACAGAGATGGGTACAGAAATAGTGCATACTTGCCACCACACAACCATGATTCTTGGTCTAGTAGTTAGAGTATTGACGAGATGTTTAATAGATTGTTGAAGAAGGCTGACATATAGGATGAGACCTTGAAAGGGATGAAAAATGATATCTCAAGCATCAATCAGAATATAGAGCCTCAGTTTTTGTTATCAAGCAATAGGACAAATAATTTGGTCAGATGTCTACATAGTTGAACCAGCGGCAGAAAGATGCATTACCAAGCAACCCAGTGTAGAATCTGAAGAGTGATGAGCATTGCATGGCAGTGATGACCCGAAGTGGTAAGTAGACTATCGACCCTAGCAATGCCTGAAGATGATGGTAAGGTTCATCAGGAGATGGTAGATTGAAAAGATACAAAGACTGGAATGCAAAAGCTAAGGATGGGGTAAGCGATAAGATGGTGACACAGAAGAAATTAAAACCCACATCTAGGCCTCCACCTCCTTTCCCTAAGAGACTCAAGAAGAAGCAGGAGGATGGTAAGTTTCAGCACTTCATCTACATGTTGAATTAGCTAACTATCAATATTTCACTCATTGAGACATTGTAGAGAATGCCCAGGTATGCCAAGTTCATGAAGAACCTAGTGATAAAGAAAAGGATGGTGAGCCAAGAGCACTCTTAAGTGCTTCAACATTGTGGTTCTATCACAACCAAAGTCCTTAGTGCAGAACAAAGAGGACCCCAAAGCATTCACCATACCCTACACTATTGGAGGTATCAATTTTACAAAGGAAATATATGACTTAGGAGCCAACATCAACTTAATGCCTCTTTCAATTTTCAAAAAATTGTTCTCGGGAGCCCCTACACCAATAAGCATGCGGTTGTTGATGGCTAACAAGATAGTAAAGAATCCTATGGGGCTACTATTTGACATTCTAGTCAAATTGGAAAAACTCATATTCCCTATAGACTTCATGATTCTAGATTGTGAGGTCAACTTTGAAGTCCTAATTATCTTGGGAAGGCCTTTCCTAGCCACTAGATGAACACTAGTGGACATGGAGTCGGTTCAACTCAAGTTTAGGTTGAACGATAAAGCATTATCTTCAGTATTTGTCAATCTATGAAGAGAGCTGATTATCTGAAGGTGAAAGCATGGGTACTTGGTGAAGTATGAGTAACCAAGTTATTTAGGTCATGCCACAACTCTATGTCAGGCGCTACTTAGGAGGCAAACACGATACTTATTGTAACTTTTTGGACTCACATATAGTTTAATTTTTTGTTTCTGATGTAATTTATAACACGTAGATTGGAGAAGTATAGGTAATAGCTTGTTTGGCAATAAATGTGCAAGAATAAGGTTAAGGTACCAAACCAAAGAGAAAAGTGAGAAAAATGGTTGTACAACTGATCCCATGGACTTTGGTCTATACACGACATGTATACAGAATCGTAGAACTATTTCTAGAGAGAAACAATTTGTGTAGTCCAGTCCACAAGCAAACTTTACAGTCTGTAGATAAAAATATAGGTCGTGCATAGGGCTCGTGGACAATAAGTAAGATTCTGCACTTTCTACATTTTGTGGCACTTACGAACCAACCTATGGACTGTGTTTCTTATATACCTTGTAGGTGAATTCGAAAAGCAAAGACCTAAAATCCAGGGTTCTGGAATGATGTGTTATAAAAATACTACATATTTGATGACTAAAACTTAGGATTTTATGTGTTCTTAATGCAACTTTTATGGTTTTTATGTGTATTTCTTTTTGTTTTTGTTTTTGTAGGAAATACAGGTTGGCTCAATTTGGGAAAAGTTGCAGACTTTTCCTGCTTTGAGGACCTACGGGCCCGTTTGCAAGTCGTAGTCCAATCTATGAGTTGTAGAGGTGATCTTGTATGTACTTCCTGTGTTCAAAAGAAAAGTCTAAAAATGTGAAGTTCAGCTATATGAGCCCCAGGTACGAGCTGTATTTCCTTCTATGGGTCATAAAAGATGGTGTCGTGTGTTGATCGAAAATGGACCAAGAAATGCAGGTGTGAACTATGAGAATATAGTAAGAGCCGTAGACCAGAATACAACTCGTAGAGGTGAATCATAGCAGTGAAGTCTAAAATGCAAGATGTTGACCACAAAAGCCCGATTACAGCTCATAGGGCCCACTACGAGCCATAATTGTTAACCATATCAAATGTTGACTAGATTTTCTTATTAAATTAGGGACTCATTTGTAAATAATATAAATAGTATATTTTAGGTTTTTAGGAGAGGTTTTACAGAGATTTTGGGAGAACACACAGAGAGTGTCTTAAAGAGCATGAAAGTTAGAGTAGTTTTTAGGGTATTATCTTTGGAGACTCAAATTTGGAAATTAGATTCACTTGTGGATTCACTTCATCTTTCAAGCTTCTGATTCTAAATACAAACTGAGTTTTATAGTTCTTCATTCTCTTTTGATAAGTGATTAACTATGTTTTCTTCATTCATTGTTGATTTATTTGCCCAAGTCATGAGTAGCTAAACCTATAACTTGGGGTTGTGGGAACCATCAGAATCTAACATAGAAAATCCAGATTATTTGTACTTCTTGAGTTGGATATTCGCATATATTAGCGATATTCCTTCATTTTGCATGTTGCTTAATGGTGGCCAACATTAAACCCCTCCTAGTGTCATGATCCCGATACAGGTAGTGATGAATTAGAAAAGGGAATGGTTAAAAGAATTTAATGATGTGTTCTCTTCTAATCAATCGAACCCGACCAAGGAGAGGCTAACTAGGACGATGGGTAATGGTTAGTTTGGCACACTATGTAGGCCGTCCATGCCCCATAGTAAAATGCAACCTTCACCTTCAGAAGTGGGTTGGAAGAATAGAAATTATCATCCTGCATGCAATGTCCCAATTGAGGCTGTGTTATCGGGGGTGTTTAAGTTAGTGAATCATTGGGAACACAATTACCCAAGTTTCTCTCCAATTTGATTGTCTTTCTTTTTAATTACTTTAGTTTAATTTTCTATCAATCAATGCATAACCCCCTCTTTTAGATAATCAAGTAGTTGATTCTTGAATTGATAATTGGTGAACCAAGTTGCTAAAACATTGTATTCCCTACGGAATTTGACCCTAACCTTAGTTTGGTTTGTTTTCTTCGACGATCACTTTAACCTTAAAATAGAGGCACACCTTGCATGTTCATCAAGAAAAAAGGCACCATTGTCGGGGAGTACGACGATGTTTTGGTTTGGTTTCACTAGTATTTAATTCAAGTGTAAATTTCTTAATTCTCTTGTATTTTACTTTTTTTTGGTTTTTGTTGGGTTAATTCTTTGCAGGGGTATATTAGTTGTGTATGCCTAGTACAAGGAGCCAAGGCGTTCTCTTAGCTCTAGTTGATCTAAAGATCCAACAGGCTATTAGGAGAATGGCTTAAGTGAATACTAATAGAATGGAAACTGAAACAAAACTTCCTATTACTGGTGAGCTACTTCAAACATTGTAGAACCGTATTATGTTTACTGGTCAGCCATCGAAGGATCCATATGATCATTTACATAATTTTACACAGGTTTATAGGGGTGTATTGGGAACACAAAATCTGTCTATGGATGTTGTGGAACTTTAGGTCTTCGGAATGACTCTTACAAACTATGCTGCAGAGTGGTACTCGGAACTTTCACAAGGTGTGATCACCAGCTGGGTGGAATTGGAAAGGGCTTTCTTAGCAAGGTTCTTCGTTAGATCAAACAGGTTTAAAATGAGGGACCGAATTATTAGCCTTCAGCAATTCCATGTTGATTCGCTCACTTCTACATGGGAGCATTTCAAGGGATGCTTGACGAATGCCCCAGACCATGGTATTTCAGATTCAACATTAGTGGCAAGTTTCTATCGAGCACTAAACTAGTCTTATGGAAATCATTTGCACAAGTTACTGAACTAATGGACTAGTTAGATGTTGTTCATTGCATGATAGACCTACATGTGAGCAATTAACCTGTCAGACTAAAGTCTCTGATGGAAACACTGAGCAAAAGAGGATAAATGCTAAAATCTTCCAACAACTTGAGCAAAACAAAGTGGACTTGGAGAAGTTAATGAAGCAGACGCAAGATATATGCTCCAAGGATGCAAGTCAAGAGGAAGAGAATGGTAAGGCCAAGTGGTTTAAGTTACCACATCAATAATATCAAGGAAATGAGAGTTCTAGAGATGAAGACATGCTTGCCCGGTTAGTGAGAAAGGCAGATGCACAAGAAGAGCTACTGGTGGAGATTAAGTTTTATATCATCAATATAATATACAAAGTTGATCAATTTTGAGGGAAATTCAAAAACTGAATAGCCAATTTGGCGGTTGTCAGAGCTTCTTAAGAAAATTCAGAGTAGCATGTCGAGAAGGCAAAACTTGGTGAAGGAGGTTCATCAAATCTTGAGGAATTTTGAGCATTCAACATGACTAAGTCATGTTGCGATATTAAATTAGGCCAACCCTAGAGGTTTTGACGTCTTGCTTGTTTTAAAGTTCATTTTTTCCTTGCGGATTCTTAGTTAGTTTTTTCATTATGTGTTGATAATTATTTTTAGACATTTGACTGGTTGCATTTTGAGATAATGGTGTGTTTTGAGAAGAATGTGCAAATGTTGAATAAAATTGCAAGATTGCAGAAACTTGCATTTGAGGAAGTCTCCACCACCAGGCTTACAAGTTGTATTGCTCCTTACGATTCGTCGTCCTATCTTGTAGAGAGTTATAAGGATCAGGTGAAGTTGGTACTCCTGTTAGACCCAACTTTATGACTCATAGTACAAGTTATGACTCGTGAATGGGGTTCATAGTGCCCAGGTATGTTCTAAAATTTTTCTAAGTATTGGATTATCTACGAGACCAAGATCTATGCATCGTAGCTCAAGCTACGACACATAGTCGAGATTTCTTAAACCTGACCTGGTGCATTTTAACCGGGACCTAGTAGGGTATAAATAGGGGTAAAAATTATTTTTACCCCACATTTTAACCCTAATCGATGAAAATTACCCCAATCCTTTTTCCTCAAGTTTTTCCAACCATTCTTCCGGCAGGAAAACCTTTTTTCCGAGGAGATTCTTGAGGCAACACATAGGGTTTTCATCAATCATTTTCATCCCTTCTTCTCAAGTTCTTCAGTGCTTGTGGTAAGTTCCTAAGCTACTATTGATCTTAAATTCATTGTGTTAAGACTTGGGTGAGTTGATGAATGTGAGAGACATGTATTAAGTATGATATTCTTGCCACATGGATTTGCCAATGCTAAACTAGGGTTGCCATTGAGATAGTTGATTGATATGCCTAGAGTTGGTTATTACGGCCTTAGGTTTTGATGAGATGCTTATGCTATCATGTGTCTTGTGATATGGATGTCCAGAAGTTTTCAGTGTCATAAGAGCATGTTCATATTGGGCTAATCTGGTGTTGCTGAAACCATTTGTTGATCACTTCTTCATGTACTTGTTGAGCCATTTCCTCAAATTAATTCTAGGGGTGATTGAATGATCATGCTTTGTGTGATTTGGGGATGGTGACACAACTTCATGTTTGGATGAGTTAGGGAAGATTGTCTTGATTGAGTATTCATTGATGTATTCTCTATTGATGGGGTAAAATAAGTGCTTTCAAATGATGTTTGGGGGCTGGGTCATATGCTTCTAATGTTAGTATTTGCATGACTTGCTTTGATTCTTTTAGGGCTATTTTTTAATTGTTCATAGCGTCTTTATAGTTAGCTAAGGTGTTTCAAGTACTTATTGCTTCTTGCTACGGGAGTCTTCTACGATTGGTAAATAAGTCTACGAGTCGTAATTACCTCTCGTGGGAAGTGTCAGTACCTTTGAAGTCCTTTGTACTAATCATACGAGACCCATCTATGGGTCGTAGATTCCCCTACGAACTATAATTGGGTTTCATGGACTCATGCTTGTCTTAACTTTGGTCTCTGGCACCTCATACGAAACAAGTCTATGACCCGCAGCTACGTTTACGAGTCATAACTGTGTCTTGTATGTGGTTCCAGTGTTTAACTTTTTCATGCACCCTTGGTGTACAAGACCACCGTATGACTCGTTGTCCTAACTATGAGCCATACCTGGCTCTTGTAATTGTTGACTGCAACTGATTCTAGCCACTTTTTTTAATGTTTTTCTTTTGTTCTTGTCTTTCATTTGTTGATTGTTTGGAGCTAATAAAGGTTTGCTTATAATTTTTTTCAGATATCATGGCCCCTAAAAGCAAACTTGTAGCAATCAAAGCTTTTAGGAGATAGCTCAGAGATGAGCCTTCTAATACCGAGCACTCAGACGACAATCAAACCCCGCTGAGTAGGTCAATTGAGGTTTATAATGTTCATCCTGATCTAGAGGCTGAGGTGCCTCAATCTAGGGCTGTTGCGAGAGCTGCTCAAATCATTTTCGAGATGTTAGTCCCTCCCAGCCTGAGGAGGAGGAGTGACGATGAGTTTGAGCAGAGTATGTCATAGATGACTCCTTCAGGCATGGAGTCTAGTTCCAAAGAGGCCTCTCAGGTCAGAGAAGATACACAGTCCTTGGTTGCCCTATCTACTTCTTCAACACCGAATCCTATAACTCATCGATGTGGTATCGAGGGCATGAAGACTATATTTGATAAGGGCCTAGTGCCAAAGGGGCAAAGGAAGGTCATACGGTCAATTTCTGAGGAGCCTCAATTGTTTGATACTAGATTGAGCCATGCCCGAAGATTTGAGAATGTTATGACACGACATGGACTTTGGTGTTTTTGACTAAGCTTGATTGTTATTTTCCATTCATAGTGTGGGAATTTTACGCAGCCTATGCAGCCAACATAATTCGGGATCTTCCTAAAGGGAAGAAACCCCTCGACTAGCCTAGATTGCGAGAGGTGTTAATGAGAGGACGGCAGGTTGATATATCAGAGGAGACGATCCACCATATATTATTTGTTCCTACGTACCGAGCACCAAGTTCTACATCTAAGTTTGATCGTATATTGAGACATATCAGGAAAGTTATGACTGGGAGGAATATAACACAGAGGACAGAGCTTTTGAGATGGGTTACCAGACATATTTCCGAGTATTGTCTAGAGCATGGCTAGGTCACTTCACATTCAGAGCCTATTGTGAAGGCTTCCTTTCTCTCCTTCCCCACTAAGTTTTTGTGGGAAATTGTCAGGTCTCACATCTGACAGACTTTCACAGATAATGTGCTTACATCGGAGTGAGCAATTTTGGTATCCAACATCTTAGTTGGCTATGACATTGATTAGGCATGACTTATAGCTGAGCAAATTCATGACTTGACGCTCAAGAGGACCACATGCATACCATTCTTGACTCTGATCTATAGACTTTGCTTAGCAACAAAGGTAGAGATATCACTTCAGATAGATCCCTTAGTTGTGGCCTTCCACACTATAGATCCCAGCCTTATAAAGGCTGATGAGAACCCAATGGCGCTTCAGAGGGCACAACCTTCTCCCATTCCTAAGCCATTTATGCTAAAGCCACAGGTTAAGGGTTCAACAAGTGCCCCCACCACTACTCCATGATGTTCTTACTGATGACAGACCAAAGCAGCCTGAGGCAGTCGACATTGATTGGGGTCCCATTTCAGCTGCACCTGCACCAGAGGCTTCTACAACACAGGTTTCCACATCAGGCATGGGTCACATGTTCGTGATTGCTTTTCAGGGCATGGCGTAGAGGTTATCAAGTGTTGAGGCTTAGTTATCTCTGCTCATGCAGTAGATTAGGTCGTGGATCTGACTGACAGTAGAGGACTAAGAGGCTCAATGCAAGGCATTCAAGATTTCCATAGTTGCGCAGGGTATTGCTACAGTGGATGCCCGCATTGACACCTTTGAAGATCGAGTACAGAAGAGTCTAGCCGAGGCCTCGCCACCAGACTTGTCAACCTTTCCTGAGGAGTTAGCAAAGTTGAAGGCTAACTTGACTTAGTCATTAGCGACTGCAGTTGCAGTTCCAGAGTTTACACCTTTAGAGGAGACACTATTTGATCTTTTTACTTTAGAGGATCACCCACAGTCTGCTCACAAAAAGAGACCCATTGTTTAGGATGATGATACAGTGGAGTCGCAGGTGCATCAGAAGACCTCCAAGATTGATGAGGAAGCGGCAGAGAATGAGCTAGGGCGAGACTTGAGGGAATCAAGAGATGAAGAAAAGTAGACACAAGCCCAGCAAAAGGACAGACCGATGGGTATTGGCTCATCCAGTGTAGCTGTGGTAAAAACTACCTCGCCAGAGGGAGATGATCAAAGACAGCAAGATACTGGTGCTCAGGCACCAATATGTGTCTGTTTTTTGACCCATTGTATTTATTTTGATCTTGATATTGTACATTGAGGACAACAGACATTTCTTTCGATATGGTGTGGCTTGTTATGGACTAGGGTGAAGTTTGAGTAGCATTTTGTCCATAACTACCCAAAATTTTGATCCTGATGCTTTCTTGCCTATGTTCTTTTTCCTCATGGATATTTAGTTTTTGTTGAACCGGCATGTGTAGGATATCTTAGATAATACTTGTAGTATATAGCAGTTGAACTTATGGCATGCATCGTGTTTTTGGTGTTTTATGAAATATTTTGAAAATTGGTACCCATTAAAATTTTTGAGTAGTTGTCATATTAAAACCATGGAAGTTTGAATGATTTGGCAATATTTGTTCTGATTAAATGAGGGCAATTTGATACATAAAGCATATTCTATGAGTTTTTGTTGGCTATGTATGCAATGCCATGTGTGTGTGAGCTGATTTTGTTTTTGTTCTTGCATTGTGTACGAATTCAGAATTTGGCCTATCACTTTAAGTTGGACCGGAGATTATATGGACTAGGAAGGGATCTTAGGCCCTTGTTATTTGAATTAGTCCACTTTGACCTTAAAGACCAACCAAATGAGAAATTCATCCCTTGTTCAAAATATTTGAGCCTTACATGTACCACTTCTTTGTTAACATCTAAGTAACCCATCATTATTTAGTGAAATATCTTGAGATTGTCCTTGGTCTATCCTTAAACACTATGAACCTTGATTTACGCAAAATTCCTAAGTTGAGGGTGGCTAGCAAAAGTGGCCCAAGTTTGGGGAATATGTCACGACTCGGACCTAGGTCCTAGTCATGACCGGCGAATGGAGAACCTGAAGAAACCCCAGACAAGCCTCTTTGCATATCATTACACATCCTTAGTTGCGGAAGCAATGAAAATGACAATAAGAGAAGATATGTAAAAGGGAAAAAAGGGGCTAAGGGACATCTTTGATACCATAACAATAAGAAGCAAGAGAGTCAAAGCTCATAGCATGATTACACCACATCTCCAACAACACCTCTTCTACACAGATAAGAGTGGAGGCCAAGACATACAATCGGGATCACCTTCATAGTCAACATAAGCAATAAAGAAGAGTGCCTCAATATATAATAAGAAAAATATAGACCAACATCCCTGGATTGGAGGACTCACGAAATGCTAACTTGAACAATCTGTCTATCCACATGAAGGATCTATAGGAGCTCTAGTTCTTACATGGTAAGATCATGTAGGCATAGAGTATGTGTTAATATGTTTGAATGTACTGAGTATATAGTATGCAATGCAATAACAGATAGGCATCATAATCAAAATGCATAATCATAAGCAGATGATAGGTATAACTTTAATATGACATGCATATTCAATGCTTAAGGTAAAAACATGCTTGTAAATCATGAACAAGGAATGTGAACTCAATATAGGAAATATACTCAAACCACTTTGTACCAACTTTCATGAAATGGGCCAAATGACCACCACTTACCTTACGGTATAACTTTTTTGGAGAGTGTTATCAATACCGCTGCCGTACGACATAGTCCTTTTGGTAGGTAGTATAAGACGTCCCCAACTTTATGATATCATCTTTTGGGTAGGAAACGTGATTCATTCTATCTTACGACATGGCCTTTTCAATAGAATGTCCACACCTTACGAAATGAACTTTTGTGTGGGAACCTCTAATCTTTCTACCTTACGGCATGGCATTTTTGGTAGGATGTGTATACCTTATGATGTAATCATTTTGGTAGGCACAATTGGCTATTCTATCTTACGGTATGGCCTTTTCGGTAGGGGGTCCATACCCTACGATATCATTTTTTCTATAGGAATCTTTAGTCACTCTACCTTACGGCATGGCTTTTTCGGTAGGAATCATTAACCACTCTACCATACGGTATGGCCTTTTTGGTAGGAATCATTAAAACTAGCTCATCCAACCATTACATTTCAATAATCAAGAAAGAACTCCTCATTTTCCCTAGAACACAACAAATATAAGAACCCAACAATCTACATGCAATACCATAGGTACCTTCCAATGAAACAACTCATATAGACGTCCCTATCGTTATCATGAAGTCATCATATAATCATCATAACACCATTCAACTCATAAGACATGCATTGAACCTTCAATTTCTCAAGAAACCCTAGTCGGACATTTTATCAAACGCTTGGCGGGTGTAACGCTAGTATAAAATCATGAATTTTAGAAATGAAATCATGCAAGAAAATCCATTGTAAAACCATCAATAGACACCTTGAAACACCCTCAAGCAATATACATCAAAACACCTCATCAAATCTTACAATAGATCCAAGATTTATAGCTCAAAACAAAGCAAAATAAGTCACAACTTTACATAGCTTTAACATAGTGTGCAGTGAATTTCATAATATGTAAGATCCATTTGTAAATCAAATTTAAATCATGCTATTTAAGTAAAAAGAGGATTGGGTATCATGGGAGAAAGGAATGCATGAAAGAAACCCACATACCTTAGCTTTGGAGAAACTCTTGAAGAAGCATTTAATGGAGACTTGAAGCTTGAATGAAATCTTTAATGAAATCCTTAAGATTGGTCTTAAGTTTTGGGACTTGAATTTAGGGTGAAATATGAGTCTAAGTGCTTCAGAGGATATTGGGCACTATTGAGGATGATATGAGGGAGAAATAACGCTAAGTAAAGGTATTTTCATGTATGGGAACCCTTAGGCCCAAGACTTGAAAGCCTTGGACTAAAATAAAAATAGGGACCAAAATAACACTGGTCCCATCACGGAAGTGACGCGGATTACTCATTGGAATTTGCATTTCTACACAAATAATTTCTAGGAAAATTGACATAAATTTTTCACTCGAACTCGGAATGAGGTGAAACCAATTGAGTTGGAAAGCTAATTCGAAGAGCTTTAGTTTGGTAGGTCGTGGGCCACCCATTTCTTTATGTGTTAAGATATATGCCCTTTTAAATTTGACCCTCCTAAATTGTGTTTTTATGATATTTAGATTTTTATATGGTTGCTCTAAAATCGGGGTTAGACCCTTTTTCTCCTAATTTTGACCCCTAGAATAAGAATATGAAGTCGTGCTTTCGATATCATGCACAAATTTTGAGATATATGGAATTTAAAATTTTGGGCATTCCAAGACACATTTTTGGCAACTTTTTGGGGTCGTTTCAGAATAGATACTATGTACCTTAATATATGTTAAAAGCATAAGTTGAGGGTCGCTAGAAAAGGGGTAAAATATCAAAAATGAGGAGGCGAGTTGAAAATAGAAAGAAAAAGAGGAAAATGATGTACCAGGTGAAAGAAAAAGAAAATGATGCCTCACATTGAGTTGAACAAGCAAAGTAATGTGTGGAAATGAGGCAAAAGCTAATAAATGTGATGAAAATACCCAGAAAAGCTTGAATATGAAGACGAAAGGGAGAATGAGTAGAAAATGATTGAGTTGGTGAGATAAAAGTGTCAGTAAACATGGTAAAAGGTTGGACTTCAGTCACTAATTGTCCAAAATGCCATACCAATGCCCCATGATCCTACGTTACGAGCCTATAAAGTCCTCAAGTGATCCTAGCCCAATTAGTCAAATGTCTGGATCATGAGTATACGAGTAAGCTTATGGTATTGCTCATCATGAATGGCTGTCATTTGTGAGAGTGAGTATGCATGCACAGACCCATGGTTAAGTTCTGAAATCTTCATTGAGTGTTAAAAGGGACTTCTTTCTTGTTAGGGCATTTGCATTGCATTGTAAACAATTTACTTGTTCAATGATTGTGCATTGTTGATATTTCTTTGCTTGTCATAGTTTTGTTATCAGATAATATGATGTGGTTTTCTAAATAGCTACATGATCTTGTTTTGAAAAAGCTGATATGGGTACATGAGTTGGATTTGAGTATGTTATATGCCATTGGGTTAATTGCTATGTGCTGCTTTAGTGTCTATTTAGATTGAGTCATCGCTTGATGACAACCAACAATGGTAAGTTGAGGGTGTTACTGTGTTGTCAAAATACAACACATTTAATGCCTAGAACTTAGGATTTTGTGTGTTCTCAATGCAACTTTTATGGTTTTTATGTACTTTTGTATTTGTTTTCTTAGGAAATACAGGTTGGCTCAATTTTTGGAAAAGTTGCCAACTTATGCTGATTTGAGGACCTATGAGACCCTCTATGAGTCGTAGTCCAATCTACGAGTCATAGAGTTGGTCTCATATGTAGTTCTAGTGTTCAAAAACAAAGTCTCAAAATGTGAAGTTCAACTATACGAGCCATAGTCCCTTCTATGGATCGTAACGGATGGTGTTGTAGCAAGTTCTAGTGTTGATCAAGATTAGACCAAAGAACACAAGTATGGACAACAAGAAGGCAGTATGATTCTTAAACCAGACTATGACTCGTAGAGGTGAATCGTAACAGTGAAGTCCAAAATACAAGATGCTAACCACGAAAGCCCGATTAGGGCTCGCACGGCACACTGCAAGTAGTAACTATGGGCCGTAGCAGACACCGACTAGATTTTCTAATTAAATTAGGGAGTCATTTTCAAATACTATAAATAGTATATTTTGGGTTTTTAACAGTGTTTTATAGAGTTTTCGAGAGAACACACACAAAGAGATTTATAGAGCATGAAAGTTTGGAGTAGTTTTTAGGGTTTTATCTTTGGAGATTCAAATTTGTTGATTAGATTCACTTCATCTTTCAAGCTTTTGATTCTAAGTACAAAGTGAGTTTTATTGTTCTTCTTTCTCTTTGGGTAAGTGATTAACTATGTCTTCTTCATTCATTGTATATTTATTTGCCTAAGTCATGAATAGCTAAACCTACAACTTGGGGTTGTGGGAACCATGAGAATCTAACTTAGAAAACCCGGATTATTTGCACTTCTTGAGTTGGGTATTTGCATGTATTAGCCATATTCCTTCATTTTTGCATGTTGTTTAATGGTTGTTAAAATTAAACCCAGCTTAGTGTCATGATCCTGATCTAGGTAGTGATGAATGTAAAAAGGGAATGGTTAACAAAATTCGATGATGTGTTCTCGTCTAATAAACAAAATTTAGCTAAGGAGAGGTTGACTGGGACAATGAGTAATGGTTAGTTTGGCACACTATAGAGGTCAACCAAAACCCACAGTGATATTCGACCTTCACCTTCAGAAGGAGGCTGGAAGAACCTAAATTACTGTCCTGCATGCAATGTCTCAATTGAGGTTGTGTTATCCAGGGTCTTTAAGTTAGTGATCACGGGTATCACAATTACCTAAGTTGCTCTCCAATCTGATTGTCTCTCTTTTTTATTAGTTTAGTTTAATTTTCTGTCAATCATTCCGATTCCCTCCCCCTTTTAGAGAATCAAGTAGTGAATATTTGAATTGATTATTGGTTAATCAAATTTCTAACGCATTGTATTCGCTGTGGGATTCGATCCTAACCTTGGTTAGGTATTTTACTTCAATAATCGCTTTGACCTTGAAATAGTGGGGTATCTTGAGCGTTCATCATGGGACCACAAAACTTGGTCTTACAAGCCGTAGAACCACTTATCGCCCATAATCGACGGTTCGTGCTATTAGACCCCTATTTAAACCTGACCTATCCAAATAAATAAAATAGGGGTAAAATTAATTACCCATAAATTTTTCGTTATTTTTAAAATACTCAAAACCCTTTTTCTTCTTCCCCAAGTTTGGTCACCGTCGATTTCTCCACTATACCTTTTGGCATATTTTTGGCCAAATTTTAGCTATCCATCTACAAGTTTGGCACACCTAGGGATTCACTCTTTTGGGTTTTTCTAGCTAGTTTTCATCTTTTGAATCAATATTCCAGCATGTGCTCTTCTCGAAATTTTACATATTCTAGAAAATTGTATTATTGAGTTAAGACACTATCAAGGTTGATTTTCATGATGCTTCTCGCCCTAAATATTTGGTTACCTATGCCTAAAGTATATGATATGGTGCCTACTATTTCATTATATATTGATCTTGACACATGCCAATGGATGTCGGAATCACTATTTGAACTCATGCAATACCTTGTCAAATAAGTTAAAATTGTTTATCTTATAAAAATTGATATGGAAGTGCATGAATTTTACTTTAATTGGGTATGAATCTTATTTGTTGGTATGAATGTCATTGTTTGAGATGGTGCAAACACTTGTTGTCTGGATTGTATGAAGTTATCTTTGTAAAATTGATTTAGTGGTTGCATAACTTGAATGATGATGCACAATACTTGTTCATATAGTGGTTTTCATGTGGTTTACATGTATCTGAGTAAATTGGTGGTTGAAGGGGTAGGATAATGAATTGGGTTTTGGGTGAATTGGTAAAATTTTATGTGTATTCATGTTGTGGGATGATCTTCAATGCATCGAATACATATTGAATGTGTTTTACTTGGTTTCAGTGTCATTGCTTCGATGCAATTTAAATTTGCATACCCTATTGTTATGACCTAGTCGTCATACATAAAAGTCATTATTGGTTCGACTAGGATTTCTTTGTGATGCTTGGTTGTACATTGACTAATGGTATCGTATTGGTGACATTAGAAAACTTAAGGTGTTGTTTTTCAACAACACGAAGGTTTTCTATGGCACATAGATTAGTCTACGACCATAGTTGCTCCTAGTAAGTTGAAATGAGCAATTTTGTTTTCTAGGATGTCATCAAATGAATCTATTTATGGGTCAGAGCCAAGACTACAACCTATAAGCAGGGTTCGCAAGTTCCTGACCTGCTTCAATTAAAGTCTAGTATTGTACTTGCAACTCAGTCTACGGTCTGTAGTCTTTGCTATGAGCCGTAATTGATCTTGTAAGTGTTTTCTTAGTAACCAAAGCTATTATACCCCACTCCCTATGAAGGCCTTATACGACCCATAATTTACCCTGCAGCTCGCAATTTACCCTATGGCCCGTAGGTGCATCTTTGTAGGTTCTTCTATGTATATTTATGTATACATGTTGCTCTTCTTGTTTATATTCATAGGCTCACGTGTACTTGTATTTTGTTGAAGTTAGGCACTATTGCTCCTAGACCAAAAAAGGATAACATTAGGGCCCTTTAGACTCGACTACGTGACGAGCCTTCAAACACCAAGGTAGGTGCTCAAGATAGTAAATCAATAGAAGAGCTCAACATCCGACTAGATTAGGGCATTGAGTGACGACACACTAAGGCAGCACCTAGACAATTAGTCTTGACCAAGACTCAGGCTATAATTTTTCCGCCTCCCCAGTTTGGGAAGTGAGGTGCCCAGTGAAACAGCTTTGTTCAGATGACAGACTCTGATGAGGCATCTCGAGTAGTGATAGGAAATGGTGATGACTCTAGTTCAAGTGAAAAGTCAAGTTTTGAGTCCACTGAGTCCACCCCAGCACCAGCAACTCCTCTAGCTATATGGATGAGTCAGTCGTGTGTCCGGGGTATGCAACATATCAACAGGGATGACATTCAACATAGTGACCAAGGTAGACAGGCCTGTACCATATTTGAGGTGCCTAAGAATATTACATTGGGTATTGATATTGCTCCTACACTCTAGGACACGAAGAATCGGTATCACTTGGATTGGTTATCCCCATCTAGGAAGTATTCTCCAGCATTGGTTCGTGAGCTCTATGCATCTTACGCTACTACCATCATGGAGTCGACCTCGAAGAAGTAGAGGTTTCTTCCACAGCCCAGGATAACAATCTCGTGGTTTGAGGAGTTCTTATTGATATATTTGAGACCACCATCCATTGATTCCTATTTGGTCCTAAGTATCTAGCCCCCATGATCACATCAGAGTATGTTCACATTTGGCGTAGAATAGGTATCAAGGTTTGATGAGATATGCAGCTTGTAAGGTCGTTCTAGTGAGGTGGATCCCCGACCACATAGCTGAGAAGGGATAGGACATTGACTGGGTATCTACTTTAGCATTGAATCGTGAAGGCCTCTCTTATCTTTGTTGGCAAGTTTTGGTGGGCTGTAGTATAATCGCGGATTCAATCAACCCAAGATGAAAATACTTTTACAGTGGACCATGTTGCTCCATTTGCCAGCATCATTGTTGGCTATGATATTGATTGGGATTGATTGATTTCTAAGGAGATACATGAGCGGGCTTGAAGAAGTCTACCTTCATCCCCTTCTCGTGCTTGATCTACTCTTTACGTACAGTGGTGGGGGTGAAGATCTTGCATACTATGGACACTATGATTGAGGTTCAGAGGACCCTGGATGCCATCATGATGAAGGATGATGAGAATCCTAAAGCCCTACGACAAGCACCACATCTTCCTGTTCGACTACCCGAGATATTCGTCGAGGAACCACAGCCTGAGCCTCCTACATATACTACTGCTACTGCAGAGATAGAGGGGCCCCCACAAATTGATACTAAGAGGCAGATGGGGCCTACTACTAGTTCTACTCCTATACCATAGGTTGTGCCTACGCAATCTTTCTTCTCTGGCAAGGTATACGTGTCTGTGGAGTTGAATCAGTACAGTGACAAGTACGCACTGAGTCTTAGTTGCTGCAGCAAATTAGGACTTGGGTTCACAATACAATTTTAGAGATTGAGGAGCATATTTAGACACACTTTATGGCTATTATTGAGGAGAGACTTGCACTGTTTCATGGTCGTGTTGATGCTTTTGAGAGATGAGTTTAGTAGAGCCTCAGATTAGCCCAGCCATCTAATTTTATAGCTATTTAGGCGGAGATCCAGCAACTTCATACTAAGATGAGAGCATCGTCAGCACCACTTGTGATTCTCATGCCTATCACTACTACTAAGGTGGTTATTGAATTGTTTGCCGATGAGTAACCATTCTGTGCCTCTAGGAAGAGGCCTCATCTGAAGGATGATAATCCAAATGTTGCTAGAGGAGAGGCTGAGAGGTTGGAGATAGATTGTGTAGTGGTTGTTACATAAGCCTCTACTACAGATGAGATGGAGAGGTAGGCACATATAAAGGAGATAGTGAGGGTGTTGGACCTACTAAGCATACCACTAGTGAGGAGACCACACAGCAGGCTATTAGTGGTGATGCTCAAATGAAGACTAATGTTTAGGCATCCAAGTATGACCTTTTTTTTTACCCCAATACTATATTTTGGTTTATTTAGTTGTATTGAGGATAATGTAAATCGTTTTTGATGGGGTGTGGGTTGTCATAAGCCTCAGCAAATTATTCTAATTAACCAAGGCAAATATCTATCCCAATTTTTTTGTTTGAAGGGTTTTCTTGCCTCTGTTCTTTCCTAAGGACATTTATTCTTCGTTGAACCGTCATGTTTAGAATGTATAAGTAGTATTAGTAGCATATTGTACTAAAATTTTTGGCATATGTTCATTTTGCTAAAAAATGGTACCTACCAATTTTTTATGATTAATGATGTGCTCTTAGGTAGTTTTAATATTAACTATGTGAAATTAGTAACTGACAGTGTTTATTTTTACTAGTTAGGAGTTAATTGTGATAAAAAGCATGATTTGAGAGTCTAGGTTGACAATGGAATCAGTGCAAAGTGTGTGTGAGCTTTATTGCATGGTTCTTATATTGTGTTTCAATTCAGAACTTGCGTTGTTACTCTGACTAAGACTGTAGGTTTGTTGGTTAGGAAAGGACCATAGGCCATTAATTATATTAGCCCACTAAATCTAAAATAACCAACCAAATGCTTGATATATCCCTTGATCCTAATGTTTGAGCTTTACATTTACCCTTTTCTTTGTAGACACCTAAGTAACTAAGCATTTTTGTCTATGTAATCTTTAAATCAGTCGTTGTCCCTCCTTGAATATTGTGAACCTCCACTTAGGCTAAAAGCCTAAGTTTAGGCTGCTACCAAATGTGGCCCTGGTTTATAGGTTAGATATTGTGCACCTTAACTCAGGCCAAAGGCCTAAGTTGAGGGAAGCTGTTGCAAGGAAATTACACGAAACGAGGAAGGAAGCTAGTGATACAAATAAAAATAGGAAATATGTGAAGTGGGGTGCAAGAAAAACAATGAGATGTCTAATTGTGATCTAAAAGAGTTAAAGAGTTGAGAAATAAAAGGCAATAAGCTGAAAAATCTAAATAAAGCACTTGAAAAGGTTTGAAATAGGAAAAGGGGATCTGTGAGTTGAAAACAATCAGTGTTGGTAGGGAAAAAGTGCAAAACAGTGCAAAATCAAGGAGGCAAATAGTCAATTTGTTCCAAACGCATCATATAAAAGCACCCCGAGCCTACGTTATAAGCTAACGAAGTCCTATAGTGATGCTAGTCTAAGTAGTTGAAGGTCAAAGTCATGAGTATAGGGGAAAGCATATGGTATTGTACATAGTGTTTGAATATTTTTTGTGAGTGCGAGTGTTTTTGTCAGGCCGAGCATTGAATTTTAACATGCCATCATGAGTGGGATATGGAACTTCTTTTTGTGAGGGTAGTTGAGTTACATTGTTTACTTTAGAATGTTTAAGTGATTGTTGCATATTTGTGATTGTCTTGCTAGTCATAGTTGCAGTGTCATGTATGAGACTACTTGATTATTTCCTGCATATGCACTGATGGGTTTAGTGGGGTATTTGTGATTTGTTGAGTTATGATGTATGCCATGAGGTTGAGGTCTTTGTGTGGCTTTATTGCTTATGTAGATTGTGCCCATCACTTGAGGACAAGCAATAATTTTAAGTTGAGGTTATTGATGTGCTGCTAAAATACAACACTTTTTGATATTTTAAACTTAGAATTCTGTGTGTTCTCAAAGAGATGGTAGTATCTTTGATATGTTTTTGTGTGTGTTTTTTAGGATTCTAGGAATTGGGATGATTTTGGGCAAAGTTCTGCAAATTTCAAGTTCTTGAGGATATACGGAGCCTTCTATCAACCGTAATTTATTCCATAATCTATAGGTCAAATTCATAGGTCAAATCCAGTGAAAGGATGATTTCGTATGTAGAAGTCATGACTTGTCAGATGAGCCATAGATTCTGTGACGGGCCATATATGTATTCGTAGGCTAAAGAGTAAAAAATATGCTAAATGCTTAACTATTATCAGACTAGGGCAGTTGACTTTCATTGTTGACTGTAAGATGTTTCAGTGATTGTTACTTATCTGTGATTGTATTGCTAGTCATAGTTGCACTGTCATGTATTTATATGCATAAGACTGTTTGATTACTATCCTACATATGCATTGATTGGTTTGGTGGGGTATCTATGATTTGTTGAGTTATGATGTATGCCATGAGGTTGAGGTCTTTGTGTTGCTATATTGCTTATATAGATTGAGCCCGTCACTTAAGGACAAGCAACAACTTTTAATTGAGGTTATTGATGTGCTGCTAAAATATAACCCTTTTTGATGCTTTAAAGGTAGAATTTTGTGTGTTCTTCAAGCAATATAGTAGGTTTTATGTATTTTTGTGTTTTTTGTGTGTTCTTCAAGCAATATAGTAGGTTTTATGTATTTTTGTGTTTTTTGGGAATTCCTGGAATCGGGATGATTTTGGGCAAAGTTCTTTAGATTTTAGGTTCTTGAGGATGTACGGAGCCTTCTAGCGACCGTGGTTTATACCATGATCCATAGGTCGAGTTCGTAGCTCAAATGCAGTGAAAGGATTATTTTCATATATTGAAGTCATTACTTGTCAGATGAGCCATAGATTCTGTGACGGCCCGTATATGTGTTCGTAGGCTGAAGATCAATAAATGTGCTAAGTGCTTAATTGTTATTAGACGAGGGCTCTTACGAGCCGTAAGTCTACTAAGGGGTCACAGATAAGATCGTTCCTTGAGGATCATAGTTTTGAAGAATTGCTAAAAGAAATATAAAATGAGACTCCTTACGGGCAGAAAGTTATAAGACGACCTGTAGGATAAATTCGTACATAGAACGAAGCGTTTGGGAAATACAGCTTACGAAGCCCTAGGTACGGGCTGTGATTTCATCTATGGCCTATAACCTTGTCCATTCGAGTGCCTAATTCTAGTTTTCCTGTTTCCTCTTGAATTTGTTTTTTCCTTATTACAAATAGGTTTTTTCGATTTTTTAGGGGGAGAGCAGTTAGAACGTTGAGACTTTGTTACTTGTGATTATTATTGTATTCTTGGAGATTTCTTTTGATATTACATTCGGGATATAACGTTGTGACCTTCACGGAGATTTTAGATTTTTTGTTCTTCAATTCATTGTTTATAAGTGTTTAATTATGCTATTCCATAAAATGATTCTTTCATCTACAAAAATAATGAGTAGCTAAATCCACAACTAGGGTTATGAGAACCATGATGAACTAACATAGTAAAAATTGGATAATCTGTAATCTTTGGAAAGTGTGCATGTGTGTATTAATTATCTCTTCAATTAGAATTTTTTTTTACGGAAGCCAACGTTAAAACTCGCCTAATTCTTACTTACTGAATCAAGGGGGTAATGAATGGGATAAGGTTTAATTAAAAGGATTCGATGTGATCCCTCTCACCGAATCAACATGAACTGATCAAGTGATGCTTGTACTGGGACAAAAGGTAAGGTCAGAACGCAACACTATAAGAATGGATCAAATCACGTAGAGAGATTTGCCAAACGACTGGATCAAAGGATTAGATAAACATAATTTAGCGGTTTTGCATGCTACACACTAGAAAAGTTCACTATTGTCTGGCTACACTAAGATAGGAATTCATGGGGAACACAATACCTAGTTACTTTTCCTACTTAATTTGCAACACTTGCACTTGAAGACTTGATACTAGGTTAGGTTTAATTATCATATTTTACAAAATCCCCTTCTGGGAGATAAGCAGATTAATTCAATCTAATTTCTCATAATTGCTCCAAGTCTAGATCTTATTCCTCGTGGGATTGACCCTAACAATTGGTAGGTTCTATATTTGACAGTGAACGCTTGTACCATCACTGAGAGGTGTAGTTTCGGCGCAGATCACTAGCCTGCCTGAAAGGTGAACCCACGCACTCCAGACTAGTCCACACAAGATATTACCTTCACGATTGCCTTAAAACATTGTTCATCTATCAAAACATGAATTACAATATAAATATGATTGCTTTAGTTGTAATATCGTAAGAAATCGAGAAAAATACATCAATTGCGACTAAAATGGGAAAAAATAAGGCCTGCACTTGAAATACCAAATCAACCCTCGTGTAATAACCTTTACATCACCCCTAGTCTATAGCCAGAAATTGAGCTCAAAATGAGGTCTAGAACACCAAGACACAACCCAAACATCAAGTTACATTTCTTATCTAAAATTACTTCTAACAGCAGCTTCCCAGTTAGATTACTCAAAAATACAGTCAAATTAACAAAATTCTAACATAACATGGTCTCTGTCTCGAAAGTTAGTACAATGTAGACCCAAATTGTACTTAATTCCAATAAGATATAGAGAAGATATCACAATTCAAAGTTTCCATCAATTTACGATAATGTAATTACAAAAATGGTGATTTTTACCTCAAAATATGTGCAAAATATAAAAATTAAGGTCTCCACAATGTTCCTCGAAAAATTTCATAGAATTTAGCCTTTTGAATCACTAAATTTGGATATATATATAACCCAAGTTCTGATCAGATGAAGTTCCCATGATTTCCTTCGCGTGGCTGCGTATATTGACCTGCCCACAGCCTGTGTCATAGCATGTACACATGCAAGCATGGCACGTAGACCTGGACACAGTCATGGGCGTATGCCATCATGGCAGCGCATGCATATGGCATGCCCTCTGCTTACGTGGAGGATTGCCATGTTGTGCTGCAATAACTCCTTTCAAATATTCTCTAGAGCATTTTGGGCCCATTTGTTATTTGTTTTCCACAAACCAACTATGTAACCATATGTTTTTCGATATTTTAGATCCAACAGTATGGTCGAAATTCCAAACAGAGCTTTCTACGAAAAATGAAGGTCCAACTTCTTTTCAACTAATTTTAACTAGTAGAAACTGAAAGGATTAAAATGCATTTGGAAGTCCCCACCATCCAACAAAACTCCATTCTAGACTACATTGGATGTTCTAGAGCTGTTTGCACTATCAAAATTCTAGTTTGGACACATTTTACCATGGTTTTTATCGAACATCACTTCCTTAACTTATGTAATAACATGATGAAAGTCATAAATTTAAAACAATATCTAAACAACCCACTTCATCATTCAAAAACCCTAATTAAGGAAATTATGAAATTCAACTTGAGATCTATAGGAATTCATAGCACATCATCACATTGCATTAGAGTCAATATAACTACAAATATATCATTATAATATCATGTAAAACGGGCTCATGGAATTCATAAAATTCCATAAGTTAAAGAAAAGGTAAACTACAAGATTGTTGGACTTTGTGGGTTAAAGGAACCCACAAATCAAAACCACATACTGATTATGAAGCATAAAGAAACTTAAGGATTGGTTGAGGACTTAATGAAACCCTAGATTCCTTCTTCTTCCTTGGAGGGAACTTTTGCGTTAGAAAGATATAGAGAGTTTGGAGTGGGAGAGAAAGAGATAGCTAAGGGTGAATTAGGCTTGATATGGGAGAGAAAGAGTCCAAAATGACATAGTTTTACATGTAGGGCATGGGAAAAGGTTAAAACTACCCTTAATTTAAATCTATCATACCCAAACCATGACCCTCATTTATGGCCCGTAAACGGAACTATCAGTCATAAATGAAAGGTTTTATCCTGGTTACATATTTAAACTTTTGAAATTGTCTCTGAAAGCATAACTACAATTCCCTTTTTCGACTCGTAGAATGGTTTATGGGTCGTATACCTCTTCATGGTTCCTGCACATACTTAGAAAAATCTACAAACTTAGGGCCCTAATACATGATTCCATTTACGACTCATAAATAAGACTATGACTCATCTTATTTGCTCGTAGTCCATGTTTCAGAAACCCATATTTGACCAACCCTGATCCCCATTATACGAACCCCTCTTTACATTCTATAGCTCTACTTATGGACCATAAATACCCATCATGCACTGACCCATACTTGTTCAATTTTCCATTTTGACTAATTATCCCACCCACAAGCTTTGTTTACGACCCATGGTTTGAACCACAAGTTGTTAATTAGACATGTTCATTCATTAGTACATATTTTGAAATGACTCCAAAAAGTGCCTTAAATATGCCTTGGAAATGCCCATAATCGTAATTTCCATATATCTCAAAATCAATATGTGATATCAAAAATCCTACTTCACATACTTGTTTAGGGGGAAAAATTGAGTGGGAAATGGGCATAACCCGAATTTTAGAGGACCCATAGCGAAAACCAAATTTTGCAAAAATTTCATTTCCAAAGAGGGTGCGCATTTGCTCCGCGACTTAGCCATCATGAAGATATGTATTTTGTACCAGTTTTCTTATTTTTGTCCAAGGCCTTTGCTTCTTGGTCTTAATCCTTCCTATGTGTAAAAACACCTATACCCAATCACTTTTCAACTTCATATCATACAAGACATTCCCCAAAACCCTCTCAAACACTTAGACAAATATTTCACCGAAATTCAAGTGTCCTAATCTCATTCTGAATCTCAAGGATTTCATTCAAGCTTTAAATTCGTAATCAAATCTTCATCAAGAAAATCTCCAAGGTTGAGGTATGTGCGTTTCAACCATTGGGTCCTTTCACCCATAGTGCCTAATCTTCCTTTTAACTTAATTGCATGATTTCAAGTTAGATTATCTATGGGGATCTCTTACTATAAGTTGATTATAAACTATGTTGGGATTTGATAAAATATAACTGTTTAAGCATATTTTAGGCTATGAATCGATAACCCATTATGTGACTTGATGAAGGATTTCGATGTTTCTTGCATGAGAGTATTACCAAGTGTTAGTGGGTGGTTTTATATTAACTTTTTCTCACATGATTTCAGTGTTGAAATGCATGATTTTGTACTAGGATTACACGCTCGCCAAGTGTTTGATAAAATGTCTTGTTATGGAACCTTGATACATTGAAGGTCTAATGCATGATGTATGAGTTAAGTGACTTTATAATGATGAAATGAATGTACGCATGTGTTGATATTATGGAAAGTATCTATAGTGTTGTAAGTTGACCACACCTAGTTGAGGAGGTCTTATGCCTCAACCACTATGATTGGGGTAGTATGCCCATCTACAAATTATAGGGAGGGTGTATATTTCTCAATCACTTTGATGGAGGGTGGTCATGCTCATCTACCAATTGAGGGGTATATTCTTCAATCACTTTGAGTGGGGGTGGTCATACTCATCTACCATGTTGAGGGGTATATACCTTGACCACCATGATAGTGGGTATGCTCATCTACCAATGAGGGGTGAATTCCTCAATCACTTCCCAAGGGGTAGTCATACCTTGGATTTCAAGTACTAGTTTTCTTGGTCTATAAAGGTGGTATCTTCCTACATGTGTAATATATTCTATATAAACATATTTCCATCAAGCATCATTCATGTATGCCATATTGCTATATGCTAATTCATTGCCTAATTAAGCATTTCAATTATGTCGCTTATCTCTTGTTGCATTGGATCCTATATACTTAGTACATCCAAACATACTAACACATACTCTATGCCTACATGATGTTACCATGTATGAACCGAAGCCCCATTTGATCATCCTCCTCCTCGAGGATAGTAGGTTCTCTTAAAGATAAGTTATTGGTGAGTCCTCAAGTTTGGGGACCACTAGCTTTTCTCTCTTATACTTGTAATCTCTTTATGTTGCACTTTGATACTAAAGGGTGAGCCCAAAAAGTTATCTTGTCCCCCGTACGATTATAAGCTTAGAGGTGTTGTCGGACAATTTATGTAATGATGCTTTGAGCCTTGACTCTCTTCACTGTTGTATGTTTTAAAGCTATGAAAGACTCCCTTAGTCCCTTTATCCTTATTTTTTTTGTGGTTGTTTAATTGCTTTCGCGACCAAGGATGTGTGAATGATATGCAAAGAGGCTTGTTAGGGTCCTTTCGGGTTCCCATTCACCTTGAAATGTCTAGGCCCTACACTTGGGTCGTGGCAAACTTGGTATCAGGGCACTAGGTTTTTAATGGTCCTCGGCATCTAAGACATTGCGTCGATTAGAGTCTTATTCATGGTTGTGAAGTGCACCATAACTATGAGTAAGAGGCTATGGGACATTTTATGAAATGTTCCTTTCTTCATGACCTATCTCATGCTATAGAAGTTAGGTAAGGTTTCCTCTCTAATAGATGTTTTTTTCCATTTAGATCATGCCTAATACACGAGAAAGAAGACCCCGTGAACCCGAGAAATAACCAGCTCCTCCTGCTCCTCAGAGTGTCTCATAAGGAATTCTAGGATGTTGTCACCATGCTAGCCCATGCAATGACTAATCAAATCAACCAAGGGGTCCAAGCCCCTCATGCTTCCACACCGACTTCAAGGGTGAGAGACTTTAGTAGGATGAGCCCACCAGAGTTCCATGGGTCTAAAGTGCATGAGGACCCTCAAGAATTTATTGATGAGGTGTACAAAGTGTTGTGTATCATGGGGGTTAGATCGGAGGAGAAGGCAGATTGTCGACCCGAAGTCTAGAATGAACAAGTTTGTGATGGGGGTATCTGATTTTGTTAATGAGGAGTGTCGGGCCGCTATGTTGATTAGTAATATGTATTTGTCCCACCTAATGACGTATGTCGAATAAATGGAGCGGGAGAAGCTTAGAAAAAGGAGGAGTGGTGAGGCCAAGAGGGCCCATTTTGAGGGTAGGTTCCAAACTCCCAAGGGTGGTCGGTTTCATCAAGGCTAAGGGTCTTCCCATGATGCTAATAGAAGGTTTGCCAATGACAACCCAAGGGTCAAAGTTGATAGTGGTGTGGTACCTAATGTTATGTGTCCAAAATGTGATAAAGGACATAGTGGCCCATGTTTGAAGGACACCAATACTTGTTTTGGTCGTGGTGAAATGGGACATAAGGTGGTAGATTGCCCTCAAAATTGAAACAAGGGTAAGGATGTCCGTCAACAAGGTGCAAACGCGATTCCTAGGGGATAGTTGGCCAATAAGGTGGTGCCCCAAGGCACAATCGGTTCTATGCTCTTCAAGGGAGACAAAGGGTAGATGAGGTGCCCAATGTTGTCACTAGTATGTTAAAAGTATTTGATTGTGATGTTTATGCATTGATAGACCCGAGTAACACTCTTTCTTTTGTTACCCCCTTTATTTCCAAACGGTTTGATGTTGAACCCGAATTGTTGTGTGTGCCTTATGAGGTACCTACTACTATTGGTACATCTATTATTGCTAGAAGAGACAACAAAAATTGTCTTGTTTGTATTTTGCATAAAATATTTCCTTGTGATTTTGTTGAGTTGGATATGGTGGATTTTGATGTCATTCTTGGGATGGATTGGTTGGACACATATTATGATTCTACTGATTGAAGAACCCCTAGGGTCAAATTTCAATTCCTAATGAACCCATCCTTGAGTGGGAGAGTCATGATGTGGTGGTCAAGGGTAGATTCATTTCTTGCATTAAAGCCCATAAGTTGATTTCAAAGGGGGTGTCTTTATCATCTTGTGAGGGTTAGGGATGTTAAGTCCAAAGTCTTTCCTATAGAGTCGATTCCAGTGGTTAATGAGTTTCTTGATGTCTTCCCTAATGATCTTCCAGGTGTTCCTCCTGAAAGGAAAATAGACTTTAGTATAGACCTCCTTCTCGATACTCAACCCATTTCTTTTCCCCCTTACCGTATAGCCCAGGTGGAGTTAAAGGAGTTGAAGGAGAAATTTAGGGATTTATTGGAGAACGGTTTTGTTAGGCCTAGCCAATCACCTTGGGGTGCACAGGTGTTATTTGTGAAGAAGAAAGATAGTTCTCTTAGAATGTGCATTGACTACCGGTAACTTAATAGGGTCACCATAAAGAATAAGTATCCTCTACGAAGGATTGATGATATTTCAGACCAACTTCAAGGGACAAGTAACTTCTCCAAGATTGATCTTCAGTCCGGGTATCACCATGTGACAGTGAGGGAGTGCGACATTCCCAAGACGGCCTTCTGGACTAGGTATGGGCATTATGAGTTTATGGTTATGTCTTTTTGGTTGACCAATGCACCGGCTATGTTCATGGATCTTATGAATAGAGTCTTTAAACCCTACCTTGATTTCTTTATGGTGGTATTTATTGATGATATTTTGATCTATTCCCATAGTGCGGAGGCATGTGAGTCCCTTGAGGGTGGTGCTACAAAAATTGAGGGAAGAGAAGTTGTATGCCAAATATGATAAATGTGAGTTTTGGTTGAAAGAGGTTGCCTTTCTAGGTCATGTGGTATCGGGTGATCATATTAAGGTATATCATAAATGTCACACCCTAAGTCCCGTTAGGGCGGACTGGCACCCGTTGCCGATAAGGCTTGGGAGAACCAACTTGTATCCATGCGCTTTCTATACATATTATAAGGGATTTCTATATTAGGCATGCCTTTAAGAAAATAAACAATGATAACAAGCTAAAAGGAAATGTATATGCTAGGCTGTTGGGGCCACGTTGTCTAAAGTACGAGACATGAACACACTAATTTACATGGTCTACAAAGCCTCAAGGAAAGGAAAAGTATCTGATAAGGGTCGGGACAGGCCCAGCCTCGGTTAACTATACAACACAAAAATATAAGCTCTAGACACACAAAAGTTCGAAGCAACCTGGAGCTTGGTAATAGCAGTTGGAAATGTTGTACTCCTACTAGGGAGATCTACTGACACCTGTACCTGGAGCATGAAATGCAGGTCCCCATAAGGGACATTAGTATGAGGTAATGTATTGAATATGTAAGGAAGGAAACACTGTATATGAAGTAACAACTCAAATGAAACTATGCACTGGTGTTGGATAAGAGACAAC
Source organism: Solanum medicagineum (assembly GCA_026153255.1). Lineage (NCBI taxonomy): Eukaryota > Viridiplantae > Streptophyta > Magnoliopsida > Solanales > Solanaceae > Solanum > Solanum medicagineum. The sequence goes on from JAPFFP010046645.1 coordinate 56,598, forward strand.
CCTTAGTTATCCTGTGGGTTCATGTACTTTATGTTCTTTTTATTACTTTATCTTTACTGTATAATATGTGCACAACAAGTAATACAAATAACCAGCTGATCAGTGGTAAATCTTTATCAGGACGGGCCCTGGCTAGGCTTTTCCTTTAACCCCTTGGGCTACCCCCGTGATAGGATTGACCCTGGCTAGGTGATTCTTCTACCCCTCGGGTTACCACCCATCAATAAACAATATGCTTTACCTTTCAATAACCTTTGAGATGACTATTTTGGTGGTCACAAAATTGGAGCTGTAGGACTATAAATGTAGCATGTGACATGTAGATAATCATACAAGACATGATGACAATGAAAAGAGTCCGTTACACAAATAATGAAATGCATATGAGATGAAACAACTCGTGAACTTTATTTAGCAACAAGAACCCATGTAACTT
>JAPFFP010046646.1:0-33248 GCA_026153255.1 Solanum medicagineum
ATCCCAACTACCAAGACAATGAAAGGGTCTTGCTCGGGGTCATCCACGATTATGTATATGTTCATTATTTTGTTTGTGATATTTGTCTAACGCTAACATTTTACTTGGTTTTAATCTAATTAAATTCCCAGACGTGTCAAAAGCATTTATGTTATTTGTACTCTATTTCATTTTATTTTGAAAAAGTGTGCGCATAAAAAAAATAAAATAAAATAATATAAAAAGTAGAAAAACAAAAATAAAAAAATAAAAATATTATTTTATCATTTTAGTTTAATTTTCAAATATAGTCAATTTTTCAAGTTTAGTCAATTGCTTTTAGTTTTGTTAAGTCTAGTCAAATTTTGTCAAATCTTTTCAAGTTTAGTCAAGTCTTTCAAAATCAATTAATTTCAAAATTGGTCAATCTTTTCAAGTCAAATCAAAAGTTAGTCAAATCTTCTAATCGTCGGATAACCGTATTTAGCGGCCATTTCGAGTGCGTAAAACCTTCTCGAAGTGAAAATGTGAGGCCGAACCTGTTTTCTGAATTTTAAAACATTTTTCTGTTAGGTCTTTTAAAATATTTAATGATTTCCTAATTATGCGTAAAACTTAGGTGGAGACTCTGCTTTCTTTCGAATTTCAAGAATTGGTTTTTTCTTAAATTAATTAAGTTTAAATCGATTTTTGATTTTCAAATGAATTTCTTTAAAAAAAAAGCCATTTTTCAGTATAATAGAAATGACGACTCCGCTGGGGACTTTAATTAGGTTCTAAACATTATATTATGTTGTTTGACTAACTATTTGATTTTGTATTGTCTTATTTGCTTTATATGTTTAAATTCAATATTAATGTTGTCATTTGCATTTCATGGTATTTTTCTATTTTATCTTGCATATTTGGAAGGATGGTTTTGCGAGCCCGCGGCCGAATTTCCAAATATTTGATCCTTTTCGGAATAAGTGGCAAATTTGTTGGTTCCCCCAATAGTTGTCATGGTTTCCAGCTCGGGTTGTCCGCCTAAGTTCCCAGTCAATTCAAAGCCACTCTTAGACACCTAGGATAGAGCGAAGCCAAATTCCTATTTTTAAGCATTGGCCTAGGACGACCCAACATGTAAGGCGTGTTGGGCTCATTAGAAAGACCACCTTGAGTCCAAAGTAGCCCGGCCCAAACGGATGATCATGCTTATGTGTTTATATTTGAAGGATGTATATGTTGTTTGATGAACCTTTGTCCCTGGGGGTTGGGAGTCATTCTATTTTAATCAAAATAGGTTTGTTTACAGGGTATCCTATCTAAAGACGTTTAGAGACGCTAAGAAGTCTAACAAGAAATCCTCCACGAAGGTTTAGTTTAGGACTATACTCCTGCATGGACTGATTATTTTTGTATCCCCTTCCCATATTATGTATCCCTATGGAGTTTATTTATCAGGTCTGTACAAATATTTTTGGGTTCAATGGAACGTCTAATTGTATATATATCCTTCAAATTGTTAGGCCTACCCTTGGTACAAAAGAGTCACATATCTGTTTAGGACGCACAATATCTGTTTATGTGGTATGATTTATAACTGTTTGCGTGATTATGTTGCTTTGTTTGAAGACTTCTAGTCCACTCCTTTTCGAAAGTTTCTAGAATCCCTTAAGCACATAAATCAAGTCACTATCAAAACTTCGTCCAAATACTCTTTGAGTCTCAAGTTTCTCAACAAAATCGAACTTCACTCTCAAAATTCTCAAAATCGAACTACCTTTAAGAAGATGAATTTTTCATTTCAAAAATATTCAAGTCCCGAACTACGTCGGACCTGATTTCTCCTTCATGAGATACGTAGGCAGCCTTTCAAGGCTCGGTCCCCTCATTTTACAAAATTTATTTCTTCTCCGTCATCTTTCCTTTCAAAGGAATCATCAACTTCAAAAAATGTAAGGAAATATTGTCAAACATATTCCTGATTCACAATCTAAATAGGGAATATTTTGCCTACTTTAGTCTTTTTTCCATCTTTATGGTGTTGACACCCAATTTTTACCCTCCACGGTGTCAAATTAATCATCGAGTTTTTCTTTTTCTTCCAATGATTTTTTTAAAATAATTTAAAAAAAATTAAAATTATACCGGCGCGTGGCCCTCACGCGCCCGATATATTCCCTTTCACCCACCCCTTCTTCTCTATTTCTCCCCATTTTCCCCTTTCCCCTAAAACCAAAACCAGAAAACCCTAGCGCCGCTCCTCGGCGCCATCATCTTCTTCGTCTCCTCTTCTTCCTCAACCCAAAACCGACAACCCGACAAACTCCCAAATCCCCCATGACCTTGTTGACCCTATGCATGTGCCGTTCCATCTATCCTCTCTGGCAACCCGCGCCCATGGCCCCTCTAATCAACCTTTAATCCACAATTAACGGATAGAAAGTTGAAAGCAAGGGCTCAATGGGAGACAAAATGATTTCAAAGGGGAGAAATTCGAATTTTGAATGGGAAAAGCCCCAAAATCCGACCCCAATCTCATCCGTTCCCCCCCCCATTTTCAAAGCCTGAATGGTGCATATATTGTGGTTTCTTCTTCGGTAGAAGGAGAGCAGTTTTGAACCAGAAAAACCCTAGAAAAACGTCAATCAAGCAGCTTATTTTTGGAGTCAATCTTGTTCCCAAAATCGGAAATAGTTCATATATCCTCGAATCGACTTCTGAGAATTTGATTTGGCTTTCAAGGGTTTGAAATTGGGGATTTTATTTTTGGTCAAACACGGTGTAGACGAAACTCTCGGTGGTGAAGAAACTTTCCCCAAGTTCGTCGTCTCAGCTTTGCTGCCCCGAGAAAGGTAACGTCTCTGTTTCGCTTACCTCATTTTCGTTTAAATGTAGTACGCTGTGAAAATTTTAAAGCTACTGCGAAATATTTCGTATTTGTGTTAAGTTTTGGCTTACTGACTAGAAATCCCTGTTGCGATGAGTTAATGATGTGATGATGCTGATGGTTTCCAGAAGTCATAGGGTCAATTCTATTGTTGCGTTTGTGCATCATGCTATTCTGGTTCGATTCCTCGTTTAAGGATGTTTGAAATAGGCAGACTTCACTATGTTCTGCATGTTACATGTTATGAATTTGACTTGAGTTGTTGTGATAATATTGTGATAGCACTAGAGATATAGTCTTCGCATTTAAACATTTTTGTCCCTGTTTCTTCAGTTACTGGTTTCAATACTTGATTGTTGACCTGGTTTCAATCCTTAACTGTTAATCCTTCCTATCAATGATACATTTTATCTAATATTATTTGGGTTCATTTGCTCCTTGTTATCTCTTGAACCTCAAAGTTTTAAGCTACAAATTCTCATACATGTCCACAAATGTATTCATCTGCCTGTTATTACTATGATTACATGCTACCTCTCTATCTGCAAATCAGCTTGTTATTAAGATTTCAAGGCCTTAAGTATGCACAGATTTTTGTGTTAACTTCATTGTGAAGGGTAGAATTATTTCTGTTTGAAAACTTTTGTGTTCTACTAATGTGTTTAAAGCATGAAAATGGCTAAGTCTCCAGTATAATACCTAATCTATCCATATATTATTTGGATTTAACAGATAAAGATTCTGTTGTTGCTTCCTAAATTGTCATATTTTTATTTCCACAACCTTGTTAAAATTTAAGTCTTAATCCTGATGAAAGAACAATGAACTAGGAGCATCTACTGTAAAGATTCATCTTATGTCTGTCATGCTTTAGCCCTTCTTTGCAACATGCTCACTCCATATCTAGGCTTAATGATATGTCTGTTTTGAGCTTGTATGATTGTTTCACTGATCCTTGTCAGTTTTCAGTGGCTGTTGCTTTGGTTTTGTTTATTGTTGCGTTGAATATTAAACTGATCATATGTTGGTTCTAGGCATTATTAGATGCTGCAATCTTATTAACTAGGCATAGGTTGTAATCGATCTCTGGACCCCTGCCTCCGTGGTATTGCTGTTTTCTGCATCAGACTCCTTTCCTGTTTTGGCATCATCAAATGGCTACTAACACCATGTTTAAACCTATATGAGATCTTTTTAAAACTGTAATATTCCAATCTCATTTTCTATTTCAAGTTTCGTATACTGTTTTCGAACATGGACCTTGAAGTTGTCTCGTTTGCATCTAGTTTGTTCTGACTGGGAGGGTTCTGTTATGAAGAATTGAGGCTGAGATATTGCTTTTGTTTAGTCGTTATGATGCTTCATTGTGAATGTTATAGCTATGTTTACACTCAGCTTATCCTGACTGAAAATGCTGTCTGGTGCAAAACTATACTTGCTGTTATATGAGTTTTTATTCCTCTTATTACTCTATCTGTCTCCTGTGTTAAAACTGATTGTTAGCAGATTCATATCTCCTCTTCCATTCTTGAATTCCTTATCATGTCTTGATCTCACATATAGCATAAACGTACTTCGTTCATTCATCATACTGGTCTGGTTTTCAAATCTCTGTCCATTTTAGTTTATTTACTGATCTTAAGATAACAATTTAGGAAGGTCATGTCCCAATTCGTTTTTTTAGATCAACTTCAATTATTTTGCCAATAAGCCTACAGCATAAGTCTGAAACCGTATTTTGTTAACCTTTCTAACTTTTAGTTGCTTTCATATGTTGATTTGTTGTGATTGACTCATTCATGTGTTAAGATCTAGATTTCTTCATTTATGCATAACTCTTTTAAACAAGTTTCTTTCCCAATATTTGGATATAGTTTGGAATTGTAATCCAATAATACTACGTCCTCCGAATGAATGTTATTAATTCCTTATCTTTATTGTTTTGTTGCATGAGGAATCACCTCCGAGTTCGTTGTGGACTCCTCCTTCATTTGCATTTCCTTGGGTCGTGGAGGCCCAACCTCCCTTCGTCGAGTCTGAAGAAGCAGCCTATAGAACCGTAGAGCCAATTTTCGATATACACTAACAGTGTGTATAAAAGAGGGACAAAGGCCCACTTCAACTCCCTTCTTATATTAGTCGTTTGTGTATTGGTATTTATTTGATCGCTAACATTATGTCTTGGTTCTAATCTAATTAAATTCCCCAATGATGTCGAAACCATTTATGTTATTTAGTTTTTTTTTATTTTTATTTTTGAAAAGCGTTTGCATTTTAAAAATAAATAAATAAATAAATAAAAATATAAAAAAAATTAATAAAACTAAAAATGAAAAAATGTGATTTTGCATTCTTAATTCAAATTTTCAAGTTTAGTCAATCTCTTTCAAAGATAATCCATTTCTTTCAAATTTAGTTAATCCTTTCAATTTTAAACAATATTTTCAAACACAGTCAATTTTCTTCAAGTGTGGTCAATTGCTTTTCAATTTAGTCAAGTTGATATCAAGTTCTTTCAAAAAATTATTCAATCTCAAAGCCAATAAACTGTTCAAGTCAAATTAAAAGTTAGTCAAATCTTCTAATCACCGGATAACCGCATTTAGCGGTCATTTCGAGTGCGTAAAATCTTCTCGAAGTGGAAATGTGAACCCGAACCTTATCTTTGGATTTTTAAAAGATTTTTTTGTTATGTCTTTTAAAATATTTAATGGTTTTCTGATTATCCGTAAAATTAGGTGGCGACTCTCTGTTTTCACTTCGAATTTCGAAAATTGAAAGTCGGTCATTTTCTGGCATAACATATGTATATCTTCTCAACGAATTATTTTTCACTAAACTTTTTAAATTTATTTATAAGTAGAAGTTCTATGGGAAGTTGTAAAATTTATATTTAATTGAATACACGTTGATTATTAAAATTAAAAATAAATTCGTCTAGGGAAAATAGTTGGATGTATTTTTTTAAACATAATATTTATTACTTAATTTTTTGACAAATACAAAAAATAATAAGTATGATGTCTTGTATTTTTCAAAATAATAGCTTTGTTGTCTTATATACAATCGAATTTTGATAAACGATGATAAATTTTAATATATATAAAGAATTTAACAAATCACAAATTAATTTTAAATGTCTATAGAAAAGTGAAGCTTGGAACGCTTGTTATTGGACTTAGAGCATTGTTAGTCAGGAGTCCTCTAGCCGATGGAGTAGAAATGTGTCTGAGCAGTTGCAAGCAAAGAACTTTTTTTCTCTTGCAATAGTTAATAGTGCTTTAAATTTTGGATAAGTAAAATATACATTGTAAATTTTTTTATTGGGCTTTCTTAAGATTTAAAATTTAAAATAAAATGACTAGCAGTTAATTAGTTCCTAATGTTCAGGAATATGTAAAAGTGGGATAGAATTGTTTTTAGATTTTTAATCAAAAAAATATTTTTGAAATCTAAAGACATGCCTACTAAAATTTTAAATCACTAAACAATATAAACCGTAAAAACTTTTCTGATAGTTATTTTGCTCATTTTACTTCTCTGCATTGGGGGTATTTTCGTTACCACTTTATTCAATTATTTTTAAAAATAAAAATGCATATTTATTATATTAGAGATGTTTAACAAAGCATAAACAAACTTTTATATTAAAATAAGTATAAAATCTTCTTGATTTGCTTGCATAAATCATTAGTATATAGAAGTGAAAATTTAATGGGTAGATAGGATTTTTTTTCATCACATTATATTATTTAGATTTAATTTAAATTAAATTTTTTAATTTTTTGAAAGGAATAAAGATAAATCTAAAGATAGAGAATATATCAAAGATGAAGTACTTCGTCGTTTGATAATTATTTATACGTATTAAAATATAAATAAAGTGTATACTTATTCAAATAAATTTAGTAAAAATAATCAATTTATGTGTACAGAAATTTGTCAATTTATTTAATGAAATTTATTTTACAATAATCCTTACAATTCCCTATTGCTGTTCATATTCTTATTCATGATTCAAAAAATAATTGCAATCACATATAGTCATTAATTGCCTATGAATAAATTGAATATAATTTTTAAAACACGAAGCAGCACTTTTTTTAAAAAAAATTGAACTGACAATTTTTCAAACATTTTTTTTTTGAATTATTTAAGCCTTAATGGTTGGTCTTTTAAGTTAGTATAGTAAATGTATACTTTTCAATTTAAAATTTAAAATGATAATTAATTTATTTAAAAAATTGACGAGTGTTATTTTAGGCATTGGCTTGGATATTGTTTTCAAAATTTCATATTATAATTTGTATTTTATAGAGAAGTTTAGTACCAATAAAATTGTTTTACTTCTAAAATAATAGAATAAAATCACCTAGCATAAGTTGTGATGTAATTATTAATAAAATAATTTTTGAAAGAACTAGAGTTATTTTTTTTACTGCATATATATTTACGTTTGAAGAAAGAGGAAGTTAGGGAAGTGGTTGAGAAATTTTAGGGATAGTTTACATTTAGTATTGTCATCTTTATCTTTTTAATTGATTTAATTTTTAACTACCCTTATAATAATTATTTGTTATGTTCAATTGAAATTTTTTGTTTTAAATGATTCAATATTGGATATTTTTAATGTTATTTTTATAGTATTTTTCTTAAATTCAAGTGGCTTGACATATATTCATTAATGTATTTTTTGATGATAAATTTAAATAAAAATAAAATTAAAACCCACAAATTTCTTGTAGTTCCATAATTCATGGCTACTAGAACTATTATTGGAACTTTTACAACTCCTATTTACTTGGACACGTTTTTCTTTTTTAAAAATATTAATTTGTAATTAATTCCTAGCAACGTGTAAAAGTGGGAAAAAGATGTATCCATATATTTTTTCAAATTCGTATTTTTAATTTCAATTTGGCTCTCAATTAGTTTTTCTTTTTGTTTTAAGAGCAATAACAAAATTATTTAATTAACTGTTAAAGTAAAATTTTAATGTGAGAAAATTAAAGCAAATAAAAAATAGTTACTTGGATACATATAAAATTAATTCATGTGTTAACGTAACAATTTATTTAGTATTAATATCTTTTTAATAAATATTTTAAACTTCAAACTTTTTAAGTTTATTTATAAGTAGAAGTTCTATGGGAAGTTGTAAAACTCCTATTTAATTGGATACACTTTGATTATTTTAATTAAGTATTAAAGATAAAATCGTCTAGAGAAAATAGTTAGATGCATTTTTTTTTTAAACATAATATTTATTATTTAATTTTTTAAGCGATAAGTCTCCAAATAAAAAAAATAACTATGTTGTCTTGTATTTTTCAAAATTCGCATGTTTTAGAAAAAATATTAATTCTTAAGTATTTCATAATTAATTCTTATCAACGTGTCAAATAGGGACATAATCAATTTTCAAATTAATTTTTTTAAATTTTAATTTGCTTGTCATTCAGTTTTATAATTTAATAACAATGAATAAGTTATCTGATTAATTATTAGAATAAAATTTTAATTTGAGAAAGTAAAAATAATTTCAATACAACTACTTTGTACTGTTGCGATTTTCTTTTTAATAGCAATTATGTGGCTTATTTTTTATAGCATTAAGTGGATTGGTTTGTAACGAATCCGAAATTTTTGTCTACTCAAATTTAAATAGTATAAGGGATTTAAAAATAAAATAATAATAATAATAAAAACAATTTAATATGTTAAGTGGAACACTTACGTTAGTAGTGCCCCATTTTCAGCAAAGTCCTCTGTTTTTGCTCCACTTTGTTTCTCACTTTTTATTTAACAATTTATGCCCTTAATTTGTTTATTGAATAATTATTTGGCAGCCGTGTGATGAGCTATATATAAAGCAGAGATATTCTGCTCATTACCATACACAAAGCAGAGAGATCAGAATATATATACAATAATATTGGGTATAATATTTTGAAAGTTTTATTAACTGAAGGAAGGCGTTTTGTAAGTTGCTCTTATTTTCTAAATCTTTTATAATAAGATAATTTTATGTAAATGATTTTATTTTTGTGTATTTTGAAGTACTTTTAACCAGATTGATGATTTATGTTTTAATTGATAATCAGAGAGAATTAACATGTCAGGTACTTGTATCATACTAATGTGTTAAATTCAATATGTGTTTTTCTAGCTGTTTAAGTTCCTACTTTGTATCAAATTTTAAGTGTCAACTTGTTAGATTTCCACGTTGGCTTTTCCCCTATTTTGCTTCTTTTAATTGAGTTCTGAAAGAGAATAACAATGACTTGGGGAACATTTGACTTCATTGTCTTTCTTAAATGTTATGTTGTATAGAGCCAATTATTCTTAACACATTAATTTAATCAAATAAGAACACCACATTTATTTGTGCAGAAAAAAGTTTTTCTGATCCCAACTTTTATTATGTCTAAGTTTAAATAGTCATTCTGACCCATTAAAAACAATCATATAAGATGGGAGACTCTGGAAGTCATTTGGTAGGGTGTATAAAAATAGTATTGAATTGGATTAGTTGTACTGACATAATTTTTATTGATTTATTAGTTTATTTTATTAAATGAATTGTAGTCCGTAGTGTTAATGCTATGTTTTAACTAATTGTGTGATTACCCATGTTTATGGGTAAATTTAGATAATTAAAAATAAGTGGTGGGTTAAATGAGTTAATGAATTAAAGTGAATAATCATTTTTTTAAAAAATCTATATCACATAGCTTATATTAACTAAATTAGTAGTAGCAGATTATTTTAATAAAGAAGTTATATATATAGAAGTAGTACATGTGGAGTTACATATAGGAAGTGGTGAAAATTGGAAAATGAAAATTCAAGAATTGATTATAAAATTGGTTAGCTTGGGTTTAAGCTACACGTACAGTAATACGAGTATTGTTAGTTTGAAATTTTATTGGGGTAATTTATTTGACTAGATTGTGGTGCTACGGATTCCATTCGGAAGGGGAAGACCCAAGTGTTTGATTGATCGTGCTGTGACTAAGGCAAGTGGACTTTCAAAACTTTATAATTCTCGTAGAATTCTCAAATTTTCCTTTCTCCTACGTTTGATACGTGAAATATTTTAATATTATAAGAAATGAGATGATTAAAAATGTGAATATAAGTTGGCGTGTTATTATGGTACTGGAATTGATAAATGTGACGAAGCGATGAGAATTCTATATATATATATATATATATATAATGAGTGAATGTGTCGGTGGAATTCATATCATGTTCATTCATTCCATAACATGCATATTTGCATTAATTCTGAAATATTGATCAAATAAGATAAAAAGAAATATTGGGGACCGAGGACTTTACTGGTCGAGATATTGTGATGCCGAGATAACGCGCCAGCGAATTTATTGATAAAATAAGATAAAAAGAAATATTGGGAGCGGGTCTTTACCGGTCGAGATGTGACGCCGAGGTTTCTGCCGGCGATGATGTGATATTGTGATGCCGAGGTCTTTGCTAGCATGTTTATGATGATATTGTGACGCCGAGGTTTCTGCCGGCGATGATGTGATAATGTGATGCCGACGTCTTTGCCGGAATGTTTATGATGATATTGTGACGCCGAGGTTTTTGTCGGCGATTATTGCATAAGCATTGCATTTCACTATTGCATGTGATTGCATATCATGATGTTATTGTTATGATTAATTGTGCTATTATTATTAGTTGTGATTTTGGAAATTGTGATATGATGAAATATTATCTTTATGGAAATTGCGATATTGGTAAAATACCATTTTTATTAAGTATTATGTATTGTTGGATTGGAATAATTTTCTGTTCAGGTTGTAGGCGTGGAGATCGACTGGTACGAGAGGAGTTTGTGTATTCTATTAGATTTATTTTGTTTTGTTAGTCGACTTGCTGGGTACTGCGTGGTATTTGGTACTCACCCCTTACTTCTACACTCGTGTAGGTGGTGAAACCGGGCAGTGAAAAGTAAGTCCTTGATCCGCCGAAGGTTCTCAGGAGACATAGAGAGTTAGCTGTTGTCATCTAGCTGACTCTCTTGTTCCTATGTCTTCTATACTTGTTCTATTCGAGAAGAAGGACAGTTTGGACTTGTATTTCTTTGATTTTCTGTATTTCTAGTGGCTTGTACGCGTGACAACCAATCCTTGGGTGGTATTTAAGTTTATGGAAATTTTCAGCTTTAATTATCTACTCTAGTTAAATTGCTTCCGCGCTATTTGTTTATTATCTCTAGGTTAAAGCTGACTTGTTCTGGTGGGATTGAGCAAGTGTCATCACGCCCAATTTTTGGGTCGTGACAAATTGGTATCAAAGCTCTAAGTTCATAGGTCTCACTTGTGTACAAACCAAGTCTAAATAGAGTATTGAGGATCGGTACGGAGACGTCGGTACTTATCTTTAAGAGGCTATAAAGACTGTTAGGAAACTTCTTTTTATTCATTCACTCTTATCGTGCGTAGTTATTTTCATTAGTAATGAGTGATGCCTATGTTCTCTTGACAGATGGCAAGGAATAGAGCTACCACTACTGCTGGTAGAGGTGAGGCTACTGCCGAGACAATTGCTGAGACCCCAATTAGAGGTAGAGGGAGGGGTCGAGCTAGAGGTCGTGTTCGTGGAGTGGCGTCAGTAAGAGGGCGTGCCCGAGGAGTAGCACCAGTTAGAGGGCAGGATAGAGGGGCTTCTCCAGAGCCGCAGATAGAGGTTAATGAGGATCAAGTCCTTCCAGAGCCCACAACTACAACTTTACTTCAGGACACTCTGTTGAGGATGATGGATATGCTTGAAAACCTCACTCAGGGGGGTGGTACAACAGACACGCAGGGAATTTCCCAATCGACAGTGGAAGAACATACTTCAGGGCAGCATCAGGTTGTAGTTCATCAGGATCAGGTGGGGCAGCCCCCAGTGGTCCCTGCACCAGTTAATGGGGCACAAACAACTTCGGAGGTAGTCCTAGTTGCCGATGATCAGCTTAGCTACGAAAGATTTCAGAAGATGAGACCACCTCAATTTCAGGGTGGTAAGAACGAGGACGCCCATGAATTTCTGACCTTGTGCCATGAGATGCTAGATACAATAGGGTTAGTGGATCAACGTGGTGTCCGTTTTGTGGCACTTCTGCTCCGTGGACCAGCCAGAGAGTGGTGGAGGACTTATGTAGCCTCTAGACCAGCTGGATCTCCTCCAGTAGATTGGGGTACGTTCTCTAATGCTTTTAAGGAGCGCTTCATTCCTTGGAGTGTGCAGGAAGAGAGTCGATTGAGGTTTGAGGACTTAAGGCAGGGAGGTATGACTGTTACGGAGTACGAAGCTCGTTTTTTTCAGTTATCCCGACATGCCTTAACTATGATTCCGAATGAGGGGGAGAGAGTGCGAAGATTTGTGAGAGGTTTGAACTTCTCGGTTAGATCCTATGTATTCAGAGCAGCTCGCGAGGGGGCTTCTTTTCAATCTATTGTAAGAACTGCCAAGGAGGCAGAGTTGATGGTTCAAGAGGAGTTCGGAGATCCCAAGAAGGCTCGTATTACAGGTCAATTTTTTGGTACTTCATCAGGAGGTAGGAGTTCGCATAGAAGTGGTGGATCTTTCAGACGACATGGTCTGGTACATGCATCTATGCCAGCAATTGAGGGTTGGAAGATGTCTCGAGGGTCCCAGAGTTCTACCCGCGGTTGTCGTAGTAATTCTTTCAGTGGACAACAGTCCTTCACACCAAGGTCTTGTTTTGGATGTGGGGACCCAGGACATGTGGTTCGACATTGCCCCTTTCAGACTCATTCGGGAGCCCATCGTACTAATTCGGCAGCTCCAGTTAGAGATCCGACCCCACCGGCCAGAGGTCGGGGCAGGGGTCAAACTGGTAGAGGTGGCAGGACTCCAGACAGTGGTACTTTGGTTCCACGTGGTGGAGATCGAGGTGTAGCTTAGATTGGGGGTGGAAGAGGAGCTCAGTGCTATGTGTTCCCTGGAAGACCCGAGGCAGGGGCCTCAGACGCAGTTATTACAGGTATTGTTCCAGTCTGTCATCAGCCTGCATCTGTGTTATTTGATCCTAGATCTACCTACTCTTATGTGTCTACATACTTTTCGTCTGAGTTTGACTTATTAAGTGATCGGATGTCAATACCTGTGCATGTTTCTACACTAGTAGGTAAACCTTTAGTGGTGGATCGGGTATATCGATCCTGTCTTGTTTCTTTGGCTGGATATGGTAGATTTTAATGTTATCTTGGGGATGGATTGACTTTCTCCTTATCATGCTATCCTTGACTGCTATGCAAAAACTGTGACCTTAGCCTTACCCGTTGTACCAAAGATTGAGTGGAAGGGTGATAGTGGTTCTTACCCTAGTAAAGTTATCTCCTACATCATGCCTAGAAATTGGTTGATAAGGGGTGTTTGTCTTACTTGGCCTTCATTCGAGATATTAGTATTGAACTACCTTCTATAGAGTCTATCCCTGTGGTTCAGGAGTTTGTCGACGTGTTTCCCGCTGACCTTCCAGGTGTTCCACCCGATAGAGATATTGACTTTTCCATTGACCTAGAGCCAGACGCTAAGCCCATCTCTATTCCTCCATATAGAATGACTCCAGCTGAATTAAAAGAATTGAAAGAACAACTCCAAGACTTGTTAAGTAAAGGATTTATTCGCCCTAGTGTGTCACCTTGGGGTGCCCCTGTCTTGTTTGTGAAAAAGAAAGACGGGTCTAATAATACCACCAAATAGGAGATATTAGCTAATACTATGTATGATGAATTAACCAATCCATGGATTATTCTTCCTAATACCTCCTACCAAACAACTCCTAAGGACGACTTGATTACGTGGTAATATAACAACAATAACAATATATCTAGTAAATTTTATAAGTTGAGTTTAGAGAGGATAGAATGACGCAGACCTTATCATTACCTCATGAAAATAAAGAGATTATTTTCAAAGGATCTTCAGTTCAAGTATATCAACCCAAATAAAAGAATAAGAAAGAAATAAATATAATATAGCGGCTAAAATGAAGAACAATGTAATTCTACAAGAAAATAATAATAGTTACAAAATAATGTAATAATCAAAAACAATAATAACACAACTAATCCTACGACTAGCAAGTGAAAAACGAACTAGGTGGGCAGTTGGGCTTAAAGTCTACTACATTCAACTCTTTGCAGTTTCAACTTACTGTGTCCAGTTTCCATCCAATCAGCCTTTTTCCCTTCTTCTTTCTTCTGTTCGTCTCTAGCGTCTGATTGGATCCCTCAAAGCTAAAAACTTCATAGTAAGGTTGCAATCACAACTTTCAAATCTTTTTCTTCGATTCAATTTTGTTATTTCTAAGGATTTCGATCTGATTTATCTTAATTATCGTTTAAGAACTTAAAATTTAGGAAATTCTCTACTGGGTTTTCATCAAACATTGAAAATAGTGATGGGTTTTGAAAATTTCAAGGTTTTGAATAGTTAAGCTATGTCACATCTGATTTGTTTTTATTTGATTTGAAATCTGGATTTGTCAATGTGTTCAAGATTTGTACTTTCTGAATCAATGGCTATTTGTGATTCTAGTTTATCTGTGGTTGCAGAAACCCTGCTCTCTTAGATGGCTAACCGAGCTCCTGTCAGAACTAGCAACTCAGCCCTCCTTGCCATGATCGCTGATGAGGTGAAATTTTCACCATTATTTTTGTGGGTGTTGCTATGTATGCTTAGAATTGATAGACTATGTTCTATTTGCATTATGTCAGTCAATCAATAATGGCCCTTGTTTTTTCACTGTTTTTGCACAATACTAATGGTTTACATGTACTTTGTTGTCGGAATCATTCATGTGTATGGATTTCCCAAGGAAACAAGTTCTGGGGGATCAAAGTTCTCATGAGAATGATTTGAATGGCACATACCTATTCTAGCCTGAGAGTTACTCATTAAGCTGTAGAAACATCCATAGCTTATCATTGCGGATGAGCTGTTGGGTGCTCTTTCTCTAGATGCTTTGGGGTCATTAGACATTTTTGAATATCTAAAATATACTCTTATCCATCATATCTTTTATGACCTTAGTTGTCTTGCACGGACTAATTAGAAGATGCTTTGGTGGATGAGTTATTACATTTGATGTGACCGATGGAGCACTGGTTTTATTTGGGACTTAATCATGTATATGTGGTGCATCATATGCAGAGGCGAATTTAGGAATTTAAGAATATGGGTGCACCATTACTCTATCTTTAAAAAAGGGACAAAATGGTGTTATTGGCAAGGATTGAACCCCCAACCTCTATGCTGAAAAAGAACCCTTGGACCAGTGAACTAACTTATCATTTTGAGGATGAGTTACTTTAGCTAATATTTAATATATTATGTAAGAATTATACAAGTAATATATTGAATTTATTCGGATGACCACGGGTTCCCATGACCCATAAAATAGGTATAAATTCGCCCCTGATCATATGTACAATCAAAACTCTGTGGAGACAGGACAGCAATTATCCATTTCATCTGTTGTTTGATTGAGTTTTTGTAGACAACTTTTTGAATTGGCAGACAATTACATTCGGTGCTCTTTGAATACTACTCACTTGCTGTCATGGGACCTTTATGATGAATAGCTTGTTAGTCTACATACTCATGCTAGATGATATATAGACATACTGATGCTGATGGAAATAATTTGTTAATGTAGGATACAATTACAGGATTTTTACTGGCTGGAGTCGGCAATGTCGATTTGAGGAGGAAAACAAATTACCTTATTGTGGATTCAAATAAGTTTCGATTTTGGAATTACCACTCCAGTACTTTTGAGGATCTTCATTTATTATGTGCTGTAGCTTCTGCTCTCCACCAAACTAGCATGGTTAATTGTTTTCCAAATTAGCAAGTTCTCTTCCAACAGGTTAGTGTCTCTTAACTATGTGGGAATTGGAGCCTGGAATATGAGGGAGGGAATTTAAATGATAGTTTTGCTACATATTGGAAACAACCTCTCTACCTTCAAAAGTTATGGGTAAGGCTGTGTCTCCACTTGTGGAATTTCACTTGTGTGCTGTTGTTATAGTTTTTGCAACTACATCTGGTTCACTAGCTTCCTATTGATAGGAATTATTAAATGTCATATGTGATGTGAAACTTAGAGGCAATATGATAAGAGAAGATGAATAAATGACAATCATTGAAAAGTATTGGCTAATTAGAGAGGGTGATGAAGGCATTTTGTTTAGTCATGTAGTGAACTGAAGTGTTCAAGCTAAAAAACGATTTCTGATATCAATGTCCCAAGATAAAGGACTAGAATAGCGAGTATCGTAATATCGTGTGCCTTCCAAGGTAGAAACAAAAGAATGCTTTAGTGGATAAAGACCCATATCGCTTATCCTTCCGTATTTTTATGAACAATAAGTAAATTAGACAGCAAATGACAAAACGTTGAGTGTTGGGTACTTTCTTGGAAATGTCAACCACCGACGGTGTTATATTCAGAAGTTCTGGGGTTGCCATTAAAGCTTATTTTCTCTCTGTTCCTAAAGTTATCAGAAACCAGATAATATTGGTCATGTTCAGTTCTTAAAGTCATTTCACCATTTGCTCTCTTCCTTCTTCATGATAAGTCATGCCGCTATGGTTATGGAGAAGAAAATATTGTTCCTTTTTTTTTTTTCCAATTTGTAGATAGCTTTATTAGAATGTCTCAAAGAAAATTCTTTTATGCACCTGAAGAAAATAAACGTATTTCTGCATTTATTGTTGTCATCTCTGAATAATGCATTTTTTTAAATTTCAGTTTATTAGTGTGGTTCTATAATCTATTCATAATATCATATTTCCATATTTGTGAAATAGTTATTTATTATCCCATTTTACCTTTAATGACAACTTTTTGGGACCAACTTAAATAAAAGTTCACGTTCTCATGAGGAGATATATATATATATATGTTGTTGATAATAACGGCAATTTTTGCAGCTTATGCGTAAACAGAAGTTCATTTGTTTCTTTAAGTTGTTCGGTAAAACATCCGCCAAATAAATTGGAATACAGGAGGCATAATGTATTTCTGGGATTTGAATCTCTTAATTTTATTTTCCTAGTGACACAAGAAACCTTGATATATAGCTACTCAGTATGGATTTTTTTCAATCAAAAAGTCCTCAATTTTAATTATTAACTATAATTATGACAACAATTACGAGTATAAGAATTTCTATGGCTTAACTTTCAATTCACCTCTGACCATCAAATGAAATGTGAAAAATCCGTCTTCCTCTCTTTGAATGAGGGGCGTTTCTAGTTCTGTTGGTACTTAAAAAAAGAATTTTTACAATCAATTGGCAAGAGGTTATCGATCACCTAAATCCCTTAAACAATCTCAATTACCTCCTCTCATGGTAGAAGAGCAAATAATGGCTATTTATACGGGACCAACGATTTTCTTGATTCATTAGAAATTGGATAAGGAAATTTCTTGTTTGAGCTACGTACTTGCTAACATGCTGCATCACTGTAGGGCGCATACCAAGGTACTCCCTCCATCCTATTTTATGTGACACAAGATGACTTGCCAACTTGGTACAATGTTTAAGAAAAAAAAGACTTTTGAAACTTGTGGTCTAAAATCATACATAGATATTTGTGTGGTTGAAAAGGATAAAAAGGGAATTGTGAAGTTAAATTGTTGCTAATTCTAGTAAAGTGACATTCTTTTTGGGACGGAGTAAAAAGGAAAGGGTGCCACATAAAATGGGATGGTCGATAAAAAATACACTTTTGTGAAATACTCGAAAGAGAAAGCAATGCACACGAGCATCCAAGAGTGTGGCCTATTGGTTAATGAAGTAGGTTGTGAAACCATGAAATCTTAGGCTTGGAGACGAAAACACTAGGTGATTTCCTGTTATTTGCCCTAGCCTTGGTGGACAAAGTTACTTGGTACCTATTGCTGGTGGGAGATGGCAGGTAATAGGTATTATGTGAAATTAATTGGGGCGCATGCAAGTTGGCCCCACACCACAGTTATTAAAACATACATATTAGGAAATCTTTTTTTTCTAATAAGAGAATTAATCTCATACAATCTCAAAAATATAAGAGAATGAATTTCGTAGAAGGTATGCAAAAGATGCACAATTTATAGAGCATAGAAAAGCAAAAGATGTTAGTTCTAATACAAAAGGCTAATCTAAAGTTAAGGAGCTAATAAAGTCTAAAAAAGCCTCAGGGAATTGGCAGGGGAGAAATTGCTCCAGCTGCAGAGACTTGCAAAGACTCTAGCCTTAAGAATGTAGCTAGGGGTAAAGGAGATGCCTCAAAGTGTCTATTGTCTTTTTCTGTCTATACTCACCAAATATTGCTAGCAGGGATCATCTTCCTTACTTTCCTAAGGGGTTTCACCCTTCCATGACCTCCAACTAACCAGGGGATCCTTAATGTTTTCTGGCATAATCCATTTTAGACCAAAAGCTTAGACAAATATGTTCCACATGCCTGTGACTGCTGTACAATGAAGAAAAAGATGTCTGTTTGTCTCTAGGGCCTGATGGCACATGTATTGACAATGTGGATCTTTTCCCTGATGAGGTTGTCTTGGGTGAAGGAGGTTTCATAAAGGGCTAGTGAGCTAAAACAAATTACCTTAGGGGGTAACTTGGTTTTCCAGATCATCTTCCAAGGCCAATTAACATACATTTCACAGGCATATGGTACATGCTTTTTTTTTGTTAACTCTCTCATCTAGATTAACGTAGGAGGCTCTGAATAGAGTCAATCTACATGTTTAGATTATAACCAAACACATCGACCTTTTCATTGGTAATCAATTAAAAAAATACATTTAATTTAGTTGCTGAGTGTAGGATGGTATATAGGAAGCTGGCGTCTCTTGTGAGTGGTAGAGCTTTTCATCTTTGTGTCAAAATTCCAAATTATGGAAAGAAAGAATATGGATTCCCTATCCTCATGTTCAGAAACAACGGTGAAGCAGATTGAAGATGCTTTTAAGGAATTCACCACAAGAGAGGACATCGCGATAGTGTTAATCAGCCAATATGTAAATTTTCTACTACTCATTTGTTGTTTAGTTTATCAATTTTTGCATGTCTATATTATGTAGTCAAGAATATTATCTGTATTTGGTGGTTGCTTTACATGTAGCTCTGCTCAAATGCCACAATAAAATTTGTTTTGTTTCAGCTGCTAATTGTGTCGCATATAGCATTTAATTGTTTATTGATCAAAATCTTTCATTGTTTGAATTTTGGAACTAACTATTATCTGGCCAAACTTCAGTTGCTCTCAAGCCATCAGAAACCTGCTAGAGGTTTTTTAAAAAAAGTAATGTGACCTGTTTTTCCTGCTGGAAGTTAAGATCACAGTGATACTGCATCGATCTGCTTGCATTTCCTCTTCCAAAAACCAAACTCTATAGGACTTGTAAACCAAAAATAGATAATAATTGACTATAGCCATATAAAACCTCTTGTGAAAACTCAAATCCCTTTTTTTAAAAACCGAGAAATCCCTCTGTGATTTGCCCTTTGGACCAACCACGGGCTTCTAAACTCGGTGGATAATGGGCCTGTCCCTCTACTCTTCTCCATTTAAATACCAGGCTTCACTTTGCATGATGTGGGGCCTGACCTTGTGACCTCAGCCACAAATATTCCACCCTTTGCCACTGGAGCTAGGCCCTGGAAGCCAGATACTCAAATCTAAAGGCTGGAGGGCATCAAAGAGGTACTCGTAAGGGTCATTTTCCTCGTTTGGTTGTGTGATCTCCATGTCAGTTTTTTAGCCAGTCTGAAATTCGTCAAAATGAGGAGATAAATGTCCATGTATTTTTTTCCAAACAAGATAAAGAAATGATTAGTGATTTAACAAAATTAAGAAAACCTCTTAAGTCATTCAAACCAGAGTTTGAAGCTATATCCAGTTAAGTACTCAAGTCTGCCTCTTTCTGAAATTGTCATTTGTAGACATGGAACAAACTGAGGCTGTGGAATGGAAGTACTCCTTTGGTAGGTTTTAGTATATAAAGTGGACTTAGCTGAGGCCATTTTAGTAACTACATGAGCTTAGCACTTACATTTCTTATCTGTTCGTAGAAGTATTATTGTTTTTAGATACAATAAAGATTGTGGCTTGCGGTCAAAATGCATCTTTTTTACTTGTACTCCTGTTCAATTTCAATCTACTATGTAAATCCAACTAACATTGTGTAATATGGTGGAGTAGTTTTGCTATCTACCACAAGATCGTAAAATTATTAGGCAGTTTTATGTCGGGGGTGGGGGGGTGGGGGACTAGTAGTCTTCATGTTTTAAAGTTGAAGACTCACTGGAAATAAGGGTCTAAAGTAGAGTTAATCTGCATTTTACTCAATCTATTCCTCCTGGTTTTATCCTTTTTCAGGTGGCGAACATGGTAAGATTTTTGGTTGATAGCTACAAGAAACCAATTCCCCACTTGTGGGCTGGGTATGTTGTTGTTGTAGTTACAATAAACAAATTCCAGCCATTTTGGAGGTAGATTCCTTCAAAGGACCATCTGTATGATCCTGCCCATGATTCTGTTCTATCACGAGTGAAGTATCTCTTCTCTACTGAATCCGTGGCCTCCAATAGGCGTTAATGTTGGTGTAATGTTTCTATATGCCCCAACCATTTCATAATATCTTGATATTGTATCATGTCAGCACTCTATCAAGAGAGATTCATTTTGTAATCTGTTTTAGATATTTAAGCGATTTGTGGTGTTCTCGACTGGTGGTCCAAGAAGTATAAGTTAAAAGTGTGACCGTAAGTGAACAACTTGTTGCAAATAAGTCAGTTGCTCTCTTCTTTGGGAGTTTCAATTGATATTATGGATGATTATTCTTTGTTAAGAGATGGACTGCATCAATTTTCTGCTCTTTGATCTCATTGTGCTTATGGAAAATTTACTCTTCTGAAAGTGACCATTTATTACTTCAATGACAAACGTTTTCTTTTTAATTACTAGTTACCAGAGTCAACCCAAAACAAGATGTTGTGGAGCCAGGATTTAAACCTGCCTGCTCCACCAGAATATGTAACCTTCATTTTCTATGTTTTTCGTAATCAAACGAAGCATGCAAAGGGAGTCGATTTTTACACCAGCTAGGCCTATTGATGTTGTGCTCTATTCTTGATGACTTTTATTTAAGTCGTTCTCACTTGACTCGCTCTCCGGTGGTTCTTCTTATAGGAAAATAAGTTATTTTAAACTCATTTTGGCTCTTGAACTAGCAAATTGGCCCTTCTAAAGTTTTTGGGACATAAATGGATCAATATTTTTTTTCAACTGAAATTATGTATACATTGAACTCCACCCCATAAAAAATACACAACACGGGCATAATTAAGAAGTCAAAAATCAAGAGATGATGCTGATATCTTCACAATGTAATGATGATGACATCAAATACGATACGTATAAATTAAATCTATACATGAATTCCATTCTTTTAACTCACTTACAAATCGAAGAAAAGAAAAAATCTATCTAAAAAATGGAAGAAAAATTGAGGTTTATTGGATCCTCAACGAAATCTCTCCATTTCCAAAAAAAAGAAGAAAAAATGCACTAAATCAAAAGATTACCATCATGATCCCAAATGTTTTCCGTAATTAACTGATCATCTCCAGTGAAATCACTAAGACACAGATTGTCCAATTCAAAATCATCTAAACTCAAAATATCCATCGTTGGACTATTGCTAGAATTCGTCGTTGAAGTTGAACCAAATGTTTTATAATTTTCATCAGCTGATGATCCTAACATACCTCCCCTTTGTTCTTTCTTCTTTTCACCTTTAGGATTGCAATAACAATCATAACCAAATGAAGACACATGAGTCACTGAATTATCTGCTTCATAATCATCTAGACCAAAATTTAAATTAATCGGACCTTTATGAGCTCCCAAGAACGTGTTAGCAGTGTGACATCCTGTAAATTGTTGCACTAGAGCTCGAAAATTCGAAGCATCTGCATTGAGGTGAGTAGTTGGAGTTTTCTTTGATGCTCTTGATCTTCTTCGAATTGGTGCTTTCTTTATGGTACTGTTTTTAGGACTTAACTCATGACTTGTACTAGGGCTTAATAAGGTGGTTGTTGTAGTGTCACAGTTTAAGGTTGAGCTTGTCATTTCAGGGACAGAAAGATCATTGGAGCTTTGCATGTTTTGTGACCATTCAAGTTGTTTGAAGAAATGAAAGAACAACCTAGGAAAGAATGTATATATAGTGGATTTATTTGATTAAAAGATGGTTAGAGTTGGATAGTTGACCATTCATTTGTTTTTTTGTTTGGTTTTCTTGGGCTTGGTGTAGGATTAATTAAGGAAGACCAAGATATAGGTGGAGGGGTGTTTCTAGGAAAGAACATGGTTAGATTGTGATATATGTGAATGCGTCATTCATCTACTTTTCTTATTAATATTATTTTATTGCACTAAGCTAAGAGAGAATGATAGTAATTTCAAACTATAAATGGAATTCTGTGTGTGTCCATTTTTTTTCTTCCACAAAGAGCCTTTTTATCTCTATTGTGTAGTGGTAATGTCTGTGTACATTTTATTTTTCCCAAACTCTACTTATGAGATTTTACTGAGTATATTGTTGTTATGTGTGTCTATTTTGATGAGTGTTGATGGATGGAGTAATATCGTTTGTAAATGATTTTTTTGAGAGTGAAGAGAATCAATTGTTACGATGATGTAGGATTTATTTAGAGAGTTGACAAATTATAGATATTTTTTTTTATTTTTTTAACTATATGTAAATCTAGATCACTTTGCATAGCTAAGGGCAAATTTAACCATTTTTACTTTGTCCATGTTAGCCCAAACCTTCCGCCATTAGTGATTTAAATGAGTGAACTCATTTTGACCCTAATTATTAACGAAGGATAAATCCAAAAAGTTTAAGAGTAATGTATCATACATAATATAGAGTTATATTTTTTCATTTGTGAGATTTCACTGAATATATTATTATTGTTGTTATTATTGAATTATATTGTAAAATATTTACAAAACATATGTATGTCTTTTATTGTTTGTTTGACGTTATTGTTTTATGATTGTTAATTTTTAAAAATAATAAAATAGTTAAATAGATTACTTTTGTTTCTGTTTTAGGCTCTAGCGTCTTCTAAAGTAGAGTATCATCACCTAAGTTAACTAATTAACTTATCCTTAATCATCTCCGCGTTGTAATGGAAGGCGCATGTGCTACTCGAAGATTGCGATTGATTTATTAATCATTTGTCTTAAAATAATTTTTCTATTTAGTGAAAATGATTAACAAGTGATTCTATTTGATTTTATTATCTAATGGTTGACCATCAACATTGACACGCAACCTAGTTTATTATATGCCTATATCAGGTCGTGTTCACACTTTGTGCATTCTATGTTGAGAAAAAATAATTTACTTATTAGTCACAATATTTACTCGACCTTATTCTTGTCTTATGAAAATAGAGAGATTATTTATGGTAAAGCATATAAGACTAATACAATTCGAAATCATATTGTAAAAAGAAGACATAAAAAATTAGCGACAACTTCTCCTTGGATATGCCACGGCAGTTTCATGCATTACCAAGGTAAATAAAATAAGCTAAGAGTTGATTACTGATGCAACATGATCCCATCACAACTAGAAGTAATATGAGTTTCCTTACACTATTCTCACTCTAATCTTTGCTTCATCGTTTATGTTCTTAATTATACTATGAATTATATATACATCTTTAACCTATAAATATATTTCTAGAACTCGGTATGAATTTTGTCATATAGGCCAATGAACACGATATGTAAATCTCTTTTCTTTCTCTTATACTGCTTTATTAATCTCTTTTACCTGTTTTTCTTCTCTTATTTTGCTTAATCAATCTCCTTACGTGTTGTACGACTTATGTAGTCAAAAATCCAAATTAGTGCTCAATGATAGTAAAATCGTTTTGATTCTCATTTTCACTATTCTCTCCCAAACTTTATAGCATGGCTCAGCAATTCGATATCCCTATATAATTATTGCTATTATAAATATCATCCTTGTACTTATACCGAGGCCATTAATCCACCTCCCTATTTAGGCTCTTTACACAATTCCACTAGGATCTTTTCTAGCCGATCACCCTCCCTTATCTTATGTTTTAGCCTCCTCAAACAACACTCAAAATCTCAAGATACTTCAAAATAATATATGCAAGTCATTTATATTACACTTCTATCAATTTAATTTGTAGCTCTTAATAAATTAATTTGATGTAATTACATGATTGGAATAAGTATTTTAAATACAAACCATTGTATTAGAGCCAAAAAAAAAAAAAAAAACTGGTCGAAAATTACGTGATATCATATCTTTTTTGAAACACTAAACATGAAACACGGTTATGACACAAGCAGTACAACATATAAATTGAAGTATTCTTTTTATATGCTTATTAAATTTAATAAAAAGGGATCTTAGACGCAAACACATCTCAAGACTTAGGGTAGTACGTGTAATTAACTATATTAATTTCATATTTATGCTTATCGATACATACTACAATGAAAACAAAATTTTAGAAAGAATTGTTATTTCTGTCTTGTTTCAACGTCGTCTTTTTACGTTTAAAAATTATCCAAGATTCTTTTGAAGTACGGCTAAGGAACATTGGACGGAGATAATCACCCTATAAACTGTAAATTGTATAGGATTTAGTTGTATACACAAAAAATAGAATTTTTACATGATTAATATAGTATATTGACCTATCACAAGTTCATTCTCATTTTAGTTACCTTCACATTAAAATATTGACAAATTAACTAAATAGTAGTCTGCCTAAAATATACGATATATGCATGATTAGGATATATATATATATTAACTAGTGCCTACAAATATTTTTATGTAACTTATCTATTAGTATTTATGATGAAAATTTACTCGTAATTATCTTACTGATGATCTGATTTTGTCAATATCTTTTACATGATCGGTGCTTATACATATATCATAGCCTTATTTTCCTCCTATTCCAGGAAAATCAATATTGTTTCCACTTACTTTC
Source organism: Solanum medicagineum (assembly GCA_026153255.1). Taxonomy (NCBI): domain Eukaryota; kingdom Viridiplantae; phylum Streptophyta; class Magnoliopsida; order Solanales; family Solanaceae; genus Solanum; species Solanum medicagineum. The sequence continues at coordinate 24,958 of JAPFFP010046646.1, forward strand.
CAGTGTTAATTAAACCCTTAAACCTATCGATCAATGATAAAGGTGTACATTTAGCGATTTGAACAAGCCTCACTTATCTAAACAGGCTACCAAAAGAATAAAACAACCCAATTATAATGTTCTTTCCTTTGTATGTCTATGAAGAATAATTCTAAGTTTTGAAAACTCTCTCTATTTCTTCATACATAATATATCACACGTTCAATCCATTTAATTTTCTTTTTCTTTAAACACTTATCATGCCTAAAACGATTTAGGAACCTGGCCTAAACCTTAATTAAACTATGATATCCATGGTTAAAGTCAATGTATTTCAAAAGTCTATGCCAAACAAGAAAGAAAAAGATACAATATAATATTGATGATAATAAATAATCATTTGTGTATACAGTACGAGATATATACAAATATGTCTACTTAAAAGATAAAAATATTTATATCACACACCTAGCTACCTCAAAAAACTAGAAGTTTCATAGAATTTAATTTGAAAGTGAGAATATAACGTCCCAAAAAACGTGTATAGAATTGTTAGATTAGAGTTTGAACTTTGGATATACCATTTAGAACTGAAGGTATATTTTAGGATCTCCAGCTCATAGCTAACCATTGTCATCCTGACGAATCATTTGCAATCTATACCCTTAGAACTTTCAAATAAAACATATTCATGTCAAAGGTTATCATCTGAGTCCTCATATACACATGTGTTATTGGGTCAACAGAGACCCAATAATAACTATACACACCCCTTCCCATCTTAAAGGGTCTCTGAATTATATATATATTTGTCTATAGTCATATCTTTGAATGATTTTTCCTCTTCAATATCGAGACTATGGTGGTACACTTTGACCAAATTCTCTGAAACTCAAGAGGATTTGTACACTTATATTAATTTATAAACTAGAGAGTAGTACTACTTCCATTTTAAAATAAATGAAATTTTGGGGAGTGTTGATGTATGTTTATTTAAAAAGTTAGTTTGATGACATTTTAATATATCACAAGCTATGTCATTTATTCATACACTCGTACTTAATTCCTAACGAACTTATATCATGAAAGGGCAAAATTTAATTTCTGAATATGCGGCAAAAGACATAACTTTATTCTTACAACTTATGTCATTAGGGACAAAAATTCAATTTCAAAATGTACAAGTTATATAGTAAGTGACATAACATAATGCCTATTATAAAATATGTGATGGATATACGAGACAGAAGTTCTGTGAGGCGAATAAAATTATAACATAATTTCTATAAAATTTATGTCTAATGAGATTAAAATTCTCTAAATCTAAGCCGAACGAATTAAATTATAAAATTTCCATTAAATAAATACCACGGATAGAAATTAAAAACCATCTCTAAGATGAGAGTAATTCATGCAAAACTTCACAAATATAAATATGACAAGTAAAATAGGTCCAGAATTAGTAGTGTGATTATTGAGGGGAAAATGTGATAGAATTTCCTTTACATTCTTCCGTTTGCGTAGAGAGATAGAAGACAAAATAGAAAAATCAATTACATGCCTATTTCATTTTCTTGAAAAGCACGCAAAGGAAAAACTCCTTTTCCATGTTTTTCTTAGTTTGCACACCAAACATAACCCAACTTTTTAATACTAACTCGATTAAAGAATAAAAGTTGAAATACCTTATTTTTTAAAATATATTTTTCTTCATCAGTTGATGATCACACAATAATATTACAGAGTTGGTAAAGAACATTTTTTCCCATTTTATCAAAGTAACATAGTTCTTTTTACATAGAAGTTGAACATGTGGTTTTTTTTATACCAATAGTTGCAAAAAATAATTCATGTTTCATATAGAAATTAATTTCTTCCTGTTCACACAACTTTCATAGTTTCATTCAGTTTCTTTTATATATAAGATATCTTTATAATCCTTTGAAAGTACCATATTTTTAAATAACGAAATAAATTTTATATAAATACCTTGTTGTATTTCATTTTTTGCTCGTCTTTTTTTGGTCCAAAGATGAATTTTTAATGAAACATAGTTGTATCAGTCAATTTTTGCAATAACAAATCAGGCCACGATTGGAATAACAACATTTTATATTGGGTAATTTGATAATTTTGGGTCGTTTGAACAAGTAAAGATGATCATTTGAATAAGTATACATACAAAGGTCAAACCCTTTGAGTTGCAAAACTAACCATTTAAGTTATTAAATACATTATTTTTTTGGTTTTAATTTATATGACATATTTTAAATTTTGAGAATCAAACAGTTTAATGTTAAACTTAAATTTGGATATTGAAATTGAACTTATTTGAATTTCAAAATTTAAAACATGTCACATGAATCAGGACAAGATGTATAATAATTTACGGATATGGTTAAAAAAGTAACCAAAAAAGGGAGAGAAAGTAGCCAACGAGCTATTGTCAAATGGTTTAATTAGATATTGTGACTAATAAAAGGTGGAAAGTCATTTTCAGATTATGTTTTATTTCTCCCACAAAATATAAAAGAAATTAATTTTTGCTAACCTCAATGAGATGTACAAAGTTTGGTGAAATTGAGACCAGCAAAACGTCTCAAAATTGACATGTGGCTCAAGTTACATGTGAACTAAGATTATATTAATCACAATGTTTATCTAATTTAATTATCAATGTGAACTAAGATTATATTAGTCACAATATTTATCTAATTTAACTATCAATTCATTATCCAATTTGACAGTGTCCAAAACATATATAGCTTAATAACTTAATTTAAACTATATACAGAAGTATTTAATGGCTAATCGTGCATCTTAATATCAAGAGGTTGAAAGAGGATTTAAAGGTTAATTACCTTGCTCTTATTAATAATTACCGATTACTCCATGGTTAATGTGAATAATAGGTTCTAATGTTACTTCAGTTCCTTCCACATATTGTAACTTATATTACAACAAAACACATTAATAAGATCAAATGCGTCCATAATCACAATTGTACATTTTGTTACATATATATTTATACCTTTCACCGGTACTCACCCCCTACTTTTCTACATCTACTCGTGATGCAGGTCTAGCTACGAGCTGTGACCGTTGATCTAGTGGCTTTGTAGATGCTTCAGGAGACTTTGATGAGCATCAATAGTTCGAATATTCTACGGTCTCTTTTTGTTTATTCGGCCGTCTTTTGTATTCAGACATTGGACTTGTATATTTATAGTTTGGCTTGTATATGTAGGATCTTATTCTAGTTATGTATATCTATATATCTATATCTATATATACTAGTCATGAATCCCGTGCTTGCACGGGCTGAATAGATATTTTTTAATCTCAGTTTTTGTGATGGGAATAGATTTTTTATGAACTTTAAAATTTTCAAGCTATTAATTATTAGATTTAGAGGCATCCGAAGAAATATAATCAAACCGCTTTGAAAATATTAAATTAAAAATCTCACAAAAATAACTTATCATGGTTAATATTGTAAATCATAATTGAAGCACCTGAGGAAATATAATCAAGTTGCTTTTAAAAATATTAAATTAATGAACCTGCAAATTATTTTTGCGGGACCCAAAAACTCACTAAAATAATTTATTAGGGCTAATATTGTAAAATCATAATTGAAGCAGCTGAAGAAATATAATCAAGCTGTTTTGAAAAATATTAAATTAATGAAGCCACAAATTATTTTTGTTGGTAGCATATAATAGAGGCGAAGAAGCAGGCAGCTCAAGCGGACATGTTGACGAGAGGTGCCTGTTTGAGGTGCCTGTTATTCGCACTTCTTAATAGTAATATAGTTATTTTTTATTTCGAGTCTATAGTAATTCTATACAGGTGATTTCCAGGGTTTGGGGTTGGTTGTTGTTGGTTTGATTTGTAGCTTGTTGGTTATCGTCATGCATGATTAGTGATTCAGGACAGGTACCATAGATATTGGGTTGGCTTGCTTGTAGGTGAGTGTTAATAAGTGTCATCATAACCTTAAAAGTCAGATCGTGATAAATTGATATCAGAACAGTAATCAAAATATAAATAGATGTACCATAATTTTAAATTTTGACTAAAGAAAATGTCAAGTTTTTTTTCCCCCTTAGTCCTTCTCATGACAACATTATTATTGATTGTCATTTGAAATAAGTACTACTATTTGCTTGTAGTGTCCGTACAAACAAAGGATGTACGAAACACACATTTGACTTTTTATTACTGTAATTTTTGTGGCAATTTACTAGTAATATTTATATTTAGATGGGGCTGTGGACTTGGTCTTCATTAATATTTTTTTTTGGAACAAAATTACTTAATTGCTGAGGAAGATCATTATTTTCATCATCATGTATGTCGTTTACTTTGACCGACGATTTTGTCTCCTAAGATTAGTTGACTAATCAACAATTAATGATCACATGAAATTCAAATAGAAATGTCAAATGATGAGATTTAAATTCCTTTCATGTTCTTTTTTTTAAAAAAAAAAGTTATTTCTTATTCTTTTACCATGAACTTTTCTTTGAAGTGAATGAGATATAATAACATACAATATTAATAGCATCAAGAGTTACGATAAAATGATAAATACTCCTTAGTTACTAAGTAAAAGTCTTGAATTTAAGAATCTAAGTTAATCGGGCACAAAACACGCCGTACTAGCTAACCAAGTTGGAAATCAAAAGAAACAGTTGTATAGAAATTAAACTAGTGATTGCTAGAGCTTAATTTTAAAATATCATTTAATATCATAATCTTAAATGTCTCATATGAAAAATTCGAATTAAAGAGTAGCTAAAACACGCAGATTCCAAGTTATCCAAACATGTGGTTGATGTTTAACTTGACTTGTAAGGTTACTTAAGCAACAGCAAGCTGATGACTTTTTCAAAAGATAAGTATTAGGACAAAAATTAAATTAACAAAAAGAAAAATAGCTCACTATTTTGTTGACTCTATACATAACTTCTAATTACAATGTGATTGGATTAATTTATTAATTACTCTCGGATTGGAACTATAATGACGTAACGTGATGAGAATGAGTGATGCTCTTAGGGATAAAGAAAAGCAATTTTTAATTTTTAATGACGTTAATTTGATGGAATTAATTATTATTAAGATTAGCTGGATGTAGACTTACAACCAACCACCTTATAAGTTCCATGTTTGGACTTGGTCTAATTTTTGACCAGACAAATCTCTGTTTGAAAATTCAAAAGCGTGATATGAATGTTAATGAGATTTTTCACAATACTAATTAGTCCCTTTCTTATTTGATCCGTCAAAAAAAAAATATTATCTTACTCCAATTGAAAACAATTATCTTTAAAATTTCTTTTTTACCCTTCATGAAATGATTCTCGGCAACATAAATATCTAACAATGATTTTAGACGACAAGTTTTAAAAGTCTTCATTTTTTTTTAAATACCGTGTCAAGTCAAAGGATGCCACATTTTTTGGGACGGGATGTAGGGAGTATATTTTTTGGAAAAATCATTATTCCACTTAATTAACAGTTGAATTTGTACGGGGAGCTTTTTCGGTAGAATATATAGATAAAAATATTTTTAGGATAATATTTGTTTACTTATCAAATACCACAGCAATTTTTTTAAAAAATCATTTATTTTAGAGAAAATATTTTTCTTTCATACCAAACAACCTCTTAATAAAATGAATTATCACTACAAAACGTTTATATCATGTTCTAGATCATAAGTCTTTACTTTCTATAGTAAAATTCGTATTTAGTCAAACACCATGACATAAATTGAGATAGATGAACATACAAGGAGGAAAATCAAGAGAAGTTTGAACATGATATATTTTGCAATTCAAAATTTGTTACATCGTTTCAACATTATAACTAGACACTACCATCCATAATCATCTATACTCAAATTATTATTTTCAGAATTAATACTATAACCAGCAGAGGCAGAAGTAGCACTCTCTTGTATTTCTTGTTGTAAATTATCCTTTGAATATTTCTCAGCATGATTATATATAGACCCCTCTCCTATTGAATTACTTTCAAATAATTCATTTTGATCATCATTTGGTGGTCCAAAACTTTGATTCTTGAACATTGGACAAGTGTGACATACTTTCTAGTGCCCGAAAATTCGCGATGCTAGCGTTTACAATCTTTGTAGGAGTTTTCTTGGATGCTCGAGATCTTCTTCGAGTAAACGGTTTACTTGCTGTGGTTTTAGGGTTTGTTAACTCATAAATATCATCATTTCCAGAAATTTGTGAAGAGTATGGATGATCAATAATCATGTTTTGAGGAGTTGTTGTTATGATAGTGGAATCAGAAAAACATTCATGTGGATTGTTCTTTATTGCATAATCTGTTTGTTTGTAATGGAATGGTATATGATGAGTAGGTGAAGAAGTTGGGATTGTGTTATTCATGGTTAGGTTTTTTAGTTGGTTGCATGCATTATGAAGCCAAATAATTTGGCAATAGGACAATTGTTGTAGTCAAATTGTGACATTTTTGGCTTTGATCTTTCCTTTTTAACTAGGTTTAGACAATGTTCTTCTTTTGACTATTCAAATATTCCAACCCCTCTCCTAGATCTCCAATTAGATGTAGAGCGAAAATTTAAACTTTACGAGGGAAATTCTTATAAATAGTTTAGGCTTAAAATTTAATATAGTCAAATAGTTATATTTAACATAATTACACTTAGCTATGTGACTTGGAGGAGAGGAGAGAGGTGAGCGAAATCGAGAGAAGGAGAGAGAGAGGCAAATTGTATATGTATATTTTTGTCAGATTGTATGTGTATATCTGTTAAATAATTGTATATGTATAACTAATATACATATGTATTTGTATATCTGGCAAGCAAGATTAAGAGAGGGAGGTGAGCGAGATCGAGAAAGGGAGAAGAGAGGAGAGCGAGAGAGGGCAGGAAGTGGAGAGAGGTGAATTATATATGTACATTTGTCGAATTGACTATGTATATCTGTCAAAACAATTGTTTGTATGCAATTGGTATACATATGTAATTGTATATATAACAAGAAATTGCAGAGGAAGATAGGAGAGAGAAAATAGCAACAAAATTCTAACTATAGTTATAAGTTGTAATTTTTTCAAACTATAATCGGATCATGTAAATACATATCATATGTTTGTCTAGTTACATTATTTTTCCTATTTAAAATTATTGATTTTGACTCAATTTGTAACTAAGTTTGTATTCGATCAACCAATAAATTATTGAAACACTATTTAAGTGTAAAATGGTGCAACTTTTCATATGAATTCAACTTTTATACACACATAATGTCGACATTTTAGAATTTTTATAATAAGTTGAATCTATTTTAACATCTTATAACAAATAATAGGGTTTTATTTATGTGATAAACTTTTTCTCATTTTGAAAGATTATTTTACTGTTCTTTTCTTTGTTGAAGAAGTTTAGGTTGGAACAAATTGTGTATAAAAAGCCAAGATACATGTAACTTCTTGGAAATAGCAGGCATGTTACATAACAAAGAAAGAAATAAAATGCTTGGAAAGAGAGATGAATCACATCTAGGAAAATCTAGCATCTTATTTTAATTTTTCTTTTTCATAAAATTAATTAATTACTCCCTGAATTTCATACTACTTGTACTCTATTGATGTGACATATTTCTTTTAAAAATGTATTTTATTAAATTAACTTTATTCCTGATGACATTTTGAAAATTCAAATTTGACTACTACTATTGTTTTATCTAGTTATTTGATAATAGGAGAAAAAATAATGACATTTTCTTAATTTATAAAAATGTACAAATAAAGATGAAATATGGATTTTATATATTGGAGTAGAATGAAATGGAGGGAGTAATAAATTACAAAGTTCATAAAATTATTTTTCATATGATTGTTGCAACCTGCACATGTTTCCTGCGCATGCATGAGGTGAGTTCTTCTTGTCTTTTTCAATCGATTTTATGATACTTCTTCTGCTGAATTTGTTAGGCAGGTAATGCATATATATTAAAAAAAATATTTAAGAACATAATTTTCACTATTATTTTTTGTTAAATTATAAATATAACTTTATAAATAATATAATTTTATTTCCTAAAAAATATATAACTTCAATTAATGAAAGTACAAATATGAAAAAAATTTCAAATAACCATCTTGAACTTTAAATAATTCAATTATTTTGAACAATGAAAAAGACTTAAAAATTCAGTTAATATGAATGACAAACATATAAAGTCTAATTATGCTTCACAGCTATAATTTGGTTAATTGCATTTTATAACTATAGTTATAGCACC
>JAPFFP010046647.1:0-10858 GCA_026153255.1 Solanum medicagineum
CCTCCGAAGGACCTTAACGGAAGCCACATCCTTGTTCCCCAATCTATTCACTTGCCTATCAAAAATCTGAACAAGAACCTTTTCGTGAGTCAAGTTGCCTTCAACTACTCCCGCAACATCAAGAGGAACAATAGCATTGGGATTGCCCACACACTTCCTCAACATCGACACATGAAAGACCGGATGAACCAATTCCATTTCCGTAGGCAAATCCAATTTGTAGGACACCTTACCGATCCTTCTCATCACCCTATAAGGGACCACATATCTAGGGCTCAACTTGTCCTTCTTACCAAAATAGACCACACCCTTCATGGGTGAAACCTTCAAATAAACCCAATCATCAACTTTGAATTCAAGCACCCTTCTCCTCACATCGGCATAAGACTTTTGAAGACTTTGGGTCGTCTTCAACCTTTCTCTAATCATTCTAACCTTCTAAAGAGCCTCCTTTAGAAGGTCAGGTCCCAACAAGTCCACCTCACCAATGTCAAACCACCCAGCTGATGATCTACATCGTCTACCATAAAGAGCTTCAAATGGAGCCATACCAATGCTAGAATGATAGCTATTGTTGTTGGCAAACACAATCAATGGGAGATGATCATCCCAATTACATTTAAGCTCCAACACACAAGCTCTAGGCATATCCTCAATGGTTTGGATGATCCTTTCAGCTTGGCCATCTGTTTGAGGGTGGAAAGTCATAGAAAGCTTAACTCTAGTACCGAGACCCCTTTGGAAGGACCTCCAAAAATGTGAAGTAAATTGAGCTTCACGATCTGATATGATGGATAAAGGAATCCCATGCAACCTCACCAAGTCATGGGTGTACAAACTTGCAGACTCTTCAGCCCCATATATGGTCTTAATCGATAGAAAGTGAGCCGATTTTCTCATCCTATCAACCACAACCCAAATGGAATCAAAACCCTTCCTATTTTTGTGCAACCCAACTACAAAGTCCATATTAATCTCTTCCCAATTCCTAGTAGGGAACTCTATGTCTTGGGTTAGGCAACCTGGCCTTTGATGTTCGGCTTTGACTTGTTGACAATTATGGCAACCAGACACAAACTTTGCAATATCCTTCTTCATGCATCCCCACCAATACACCTCTCTCAAATCTCTATACATTTTAGTAGAACCGGAGTGAATAGAATAGGCGGAACCGTGAGCCTCATTGAGAATTCTCTCTCTCAAGCCATCAACACACGGCACACACAACCTAACTTGGTATCTAAGTGCACCATCTCCCCCTTGGAAGAAAACCTCTACCTTCCCATCACCAACCAAGACCTTCAATTCTAGTAAGGAGGAATCAAGATCTTGCGATCTTGCTTAGCTTTCTCCTCCCCAACCAATGAAGATTTAGAACCATCAACAACAACAACAGCACCATTATTTACTTCCCCCAACCTAACTCCTAATCTAGCCAAATGATGGACCTCCCTAGCCATCTCCCTATTACCACCATCAACATGAGCATGGCTACCCATAGACACCTTACTCAAAGTACCTGCCACCACATTAGCCTTACCAGGATGGTAATGCGCACACATATCATAGTCCTTAAGCAGTTCTAACCATCTTCTTTGCCTCAAGTTAAGAAATTTTTGAGTGAAGACACATTGGAGGCTCTTATGATCGGTGAACACATCAACATGCACCCCATACAAGTAATGACACTAAACCTTTAGTGCAAATACCATGGAGGCTAGTTCAAAATCTTGGGTAGGGTAGTTCTTTTCCTGCACCTTGAGTTGCCTAGAAGCGTAGGCTATGTTCTTACCATTTTGCATTAGAACACAACCCAACCCAACTCTAGAAGCATCAAAATACACAACAAATCCCTCTGGCCCATCAAGTAGTGACAATATAGGAGCGACTATGAGCTTATCTTTCAAGGTATGGAAGTTTATCTCACACTCATCGGTCCACACAAATTTGGCCTTCTTTTGAGTCAATTTTGTCATAGGGGAAGAAATAAAAGTGAACCTATTCACAAATCTCCAATAATACTCTACTAAGCCTAAGAAACTCCTAATGTCCGACAGGGTCAACGGTCTAGCCAATTTTTAATCACATCGGTCTTCTTAGGATCCACCTTAATGCCATCCCCCAACACCACATGGCCTAGGAAAGCAACCTCTTTCAACAAAAATTCACACTATTCATATTTAGCATATAGCCTCTCCTCCTTTAATCTTTGTAACACAACCCTCAAATGAGCCTTATGCTCCTCCTCACCACGAGAATAGATCAAAATATCATCAATGAATACCACAATACATGAATCAAGGTAGGGTTTGAAGACCCTATTCATAAGGTCCATGAAGAAATGCATTTACGATCGGAAGGTCAACTCTATGGGGCGGAACTTGGACTCCACATCCCTAACCCTGACAAGATGATAAAGATACCCCTTGGAGATCAATCTACGAACTTTATTACAAGAGATGAACCTACCTTTGACCACCACATCACGACTCTCCCACTCAAGGACGGGCTCATTTGGAAATTGGAATTTGACCCTACGGGTTCTACGATCAATTGAAGCATAGTATGAATGCAACTAATCCATCTTAAGAATGATATCAAAATCAACCATGTCTAACTTAACAAGATCACAAGGCAATAGTTTATGCAAGATGTAATGAGACAATTTCTATAGACTTTCCTAGCAGCAATAGATGCACCAATAAGGGTAGATACCTCATATGACTCACACAACAACTCGGGGTCAACATGGAACTTTTGGTAATAAAGGGTGTAACAAAAGAAAGAGTGGCACCTGGATCAATAAATGTATATACATCAAAGTCCAAGATTTTGCAACATACTGGTAATAACATCGGGGACCTCATCAACCCCTTGCCCCTCATGCAAAGCGTAAAACTGCTTGTGCCTTGGGGCACCATCTTGTCGGCCGCCTCTCCAAAGGAACCGTATTAGCACCTTGTGGACGAACCTACTTGCCCTTGTTGTGATTACGAGACCAATCCACCTTTTTGTGATCCATTTTCCCACAACCATAGCATGCGTTAGTATATCTCAAGCATGGGCCCTTATGACCCTTACCACACCTAGGACACACCTCATTAGGAACCACCACACCAACACCTTGGGTTCTTGGGAAGTCATTGGCAAGTCCTCTATTAGAAGCATGAGAAGACCCTTGACCTTGGTAGAACCGGCCACCCTTTCGGCTTTGCAACTTGCCATCAAAATAGACCCTCTTGGCATCATGCCCCTTCTCTTCCTCAATTTTTCCTCTTCCATTTGCTCAGCATAGGTTATCAAACATGACAAATCCATGTCACTAATCAAGATTGCGGACCGGCACTCCTCACTAACCAAGTCAGAAACACCCATCACAAATTTGTTCATCCTTAGATCTTGAGTCGGACACCAAATGTGGAGCATACTTCAAAAGTTGGTTGAACTTGAGGGTGTACTCCCTCACACTCATAGACCTTTGTCTCAAATTCATAAATTCCACCAACTTAGCTTCCCTAAGTTCAAGGGGGAAGAACCGATTAACGAAGGCTACCTTGAACTTCTTCCAAAGCACCACATAATTGACTCCCTTTTACTCCTTCCATTGGTTGTGACATATTTATGCCACCCCTTTGAGTTGGTAGGCCACCAACTCCGCTTTATCCTCCAACTTCACACCCATGATAGACAAGATCTTTATACCTCATCAATGAACTCTTGAGAGTCTTCACTCACCTTTGACCCATGGAATTCTGAGCGATTCATTCTCATGAAGTCTCTCACTCAAGAAGCCAGTGTAGGAACATGAGGGGCTTGGGCTCCTTGATTAACTTGATTAGCCACAACTTGTGCAAGCAAGGTGAGAGCATCGCTAAGCTTTCCATTGTCTGGTTGCAAGTCGGGTGTGTGACTCGTGTTCCTCTTGTGTTAGGCATGATCTAGCATAGCAAAGGACAATCATTAGGGGAAAAAACTTACTTCAACTCTATAGCACAATTTACAACATGAACAAAGGAAACATTTTCTAAAACATCTCATAGCCTCCTACTCATAGTTGTGGTGCACAATACAACCATGAATAAGACTCTAATCAACGTGGTGTGTTCGACTCTGAGGATCTAGTAACCTAGTGCTTTGATACAATCTTTGTCATGACCCAAGCCTAGGGCCTAGACATGACCGACAAATGGGGAACCCAAAGGAACCCCAAACAAGCCCCATAGCATATCATTACACATCCTTGGTCGCGGAAGCAATTAAAATGACAATAAGAGATAAAAATAAACAAGGGAATTGGGGCTAAGGTTAAACTTCCATATCATATCATTAAGAAAACAAGAGAGTCAAGGCTCATTGCATAAATACATAACATGTCCAACAACACCTCTACTACATAGATAAGAATGGGGGCCACGACAAACAACCGAGCTCACCCTCATAGTCAATATATAAATAAAAGAACGATAGTCTTAATATATTACAAGAGATCATAAGTAACATCCATGGAATGGAGGATACACCAACTAGCTTAAGAGACAATTGTACTAACCACGTGGAGGAGGAGGATGATCAAGCGGTGCACCGGTTCCTACATGGTGACATCAGGTAAGCATAAAGTATGCGTTAGTACGTTTAAATATACTAAGTATGTAGGAAGCAATGTAATAATACATAGGCATCATAGGCAAATGATAATAATAATTAATAGGTATCATAATAGCAAGATGGCATGTATGATTGATGCTTACATAAGACATGCTTACATAGAATATATTACATGTGTAAGAAGAGACCACTATCATATTAATGGATCGTCTCACCCTACCATCCTTGGTGATTGAGATACAAACCTCTTCTATTGGTTGGTGGATCGTCGCACCTTACCACCCATGGTAACTCGGGTACGAACCCCCTTACATGGTTGCCAAGGTACAAACCCCTCGACATAGTTGATGGATCGTCACACCCTACCACCCGTGGTGATCGTGGTACAAACCCCCCGACATGGTTATCAAGGTACAAGTACCTCGACGTTGTTATCAGCGTACGAACCCCTTGACATAGTTACCCAGTGCGCAACCCCCGAGCAGGGCATGGTCACATTCCAATTCTATATAGAGAATACCATATACATACATTCATATCATCATCATTTCACCATCATTTCATCAACATTTCATCATCATATAGCCATTCAACTGGTAAGACATGCGTAGGACCTTCAATACCTCAAGAACCCATAACCGAATATTTTATCAAACACTTAGAGGGTGTGTAGTACTAGTGTAAAACCATGCAATTCAAGAGTGTTATCATGCTAGAAAATTCAGTGTAAAATAATTCATATATACTTGGTAACACCCTCAAACAATATACATCAAAACCCTTCATTAAATCTCACGTTAGATCTTAGATTCATAGCATAAAACATAGTAAAATAGTCATAATTTCATAGACCCCAACATAGTGTGCAGTGATTTTTCATAATGAATAACACCATTTATAAAGTAACTTTGAATCATGCAATTTAGGATAAAGAAAAGCTTGGCATCATGGGTGAAAAGAACCCATGAAAGAAACCCACATACCTTAGCTTTGGAGAATTACTTGGTGAAGATTGGAGATGGAGATTTGAAGCTTGAATCAGATCCTTTAAATCCGGATGTGTTTTGAGACTTGAGTTTAGGAGATGAAATATTGGCTAAGTTTTTGAATGGAAATTGGGGAATGTTTTGAATGATATGAGGGTGAAAAATGGCTAAGTAAACATGTTTTTACATTTGGGAACTTTTAGGCCCAAGACCAAAAAGTCTTGGACCACACAAATATTAACTGGCCATAAAGCACACAGGTTCGCATCGCGAACCTATCGCGAGGACAAGATTTCTTCATCTGTGCGTCCTAGCAGCGTCGCGCTAGAGGTGCGCAAACCTCACTGGAATTTGCATTTTTGGAAAATAGAAATTGCTAATTGCTTGCTCTTAAATCAGAATTAGACCCATTTTTCACTCAATTTGACCCCTGAATAAGAGTATGAAGTCGAATTTCCGATATCACGCATGGATTTTGAGATATATGAAAATTACAATTCTAGCTACTTCCGATGCACATTTTTGGGCACTCTTTGGGGTCTTTACATAGTCAAAACCAGCAGAACAAAAATGTCCTATAGAAATTTTAAATCATTTCTTAGGAAGAATTTAGACCAAGGAAGACAATTGGAAACAATCTGGATCAAATAGTGAAGCATGTTGTTTTAGAGGAGTGACTTATTATTCTTTGCATTCACGGCCACTATAGAACAATCACGCATTTCTAATTAATCTAGGTTCCACATTCTCAGGACTTTATCCACTACTGCGGAGAGCCATGAATTCCTAGAGTATCGCATTCGCGGAACTGTGTCCGTATTCGTGAAGGATAATAGTCACCAGTATCAATTAAATAGGGGCATATTGTCAAACACATTGTGGGCATACAATAACAACATCAATTTGATGACATAACACCCCCAAATCTAACCCCTGCCACTACCCAAGCAAACACTCAATCATTTAGCACCTCAATCCATGTCAAATTTCAACTTTTAAGCCCAAGAATTGGTGTCCTAAAACGCCCAGACATGGAATACCATAGTAACAAATAGTCATACGAAGAACACATGGAATACCATAGTAACAAATAGTCATGCCAAGAACAAAAAAAATGGAGAAAGCGGATCTTTGACAGTGTAGCAATATGATAGGAAGAATTAAACACTTAGCATTCACCACTGTCAAGCCATTTTCTTGGCAACACATTTCCATTGATGAAGGAAAATGGAGAAGGAGTAGAATGAACATACCTCTGAGTGAGAACCAAAAAGGATAAAGAGGAAGGAACTTGGTCTTTTCTTGAAGATTTTGTGATAGCACATATTTTAAAAACTTGTTTACCTCGTTTTGTTTTTAGTTCAAGGATGAGTTCTTCTTTTTCTTAATGGTCAAACAAAGTTGCAAGTGACATGTCTTTTCATTTAACTGCACCCATCAGTTTCTTTGCCTTCGCAGGCCTTTAGGCATGATTGCACCACATCACCAAGTTCATACTCAGCATTCACGGAGACAAGATCACCTTCGCAAAGCTCTACTAGGTGCTAGACTTGAGCCGAGTTTCTGCAACTTTGGGCAATCCCAGGCCCATTTTGGCTATCCGCCCTTTACTAATGGGCGATGCCTTGGCCGCAAGTTGTGGTCAAAAAGCCCAGACTCATCCTTTTGCAATTTTTATTGGCATTTCCATCCATTTTTTCAACTCCAATCATCTTAGCACTTCAAAACCTGTGCAAAACACTACCAAAGACTTGAAAATTGTGAGGGTTAGGTTAAAATCAAAAATAAAAAATCAAGAAGCTATTCTTAAAATTAATTATACAGGAGTTTATTAAAATATGAACAAAATTAGATTCACACTCCATTTGCGTTTCCACTTTGAAGTAGTGAATCTTCTCCCCAATTTCAAGATGATTTTGCATTTGAGCATTTGGGGATGGTGATGGGAGACTATCAACATTTTCTACTAGTCTCTCCATTTTGAGGACTTGAATTATCTACCCAACATGATACCTACTTTCTTTTTTGGCTCCTTGGGTAGACATCGGAGTGTCAAGAGGCCATCCTCGAATTGATCTTCACATTTTGTAACCTCCAAGTTGGCAACACTCCCAACTTCAAATGAACTAAAGTTGCCACTTAAGATTCCATTGTTTTTTCTTGCAACTTTAGTATCATTTCCTCAACCTCGGCCTCTTGGATGATTATTCGCCTTAATGAAATCCATTGGCCCCGTATCGCAAACTGAATTTGGAGTTAAAATGGAGATTTTAGACCCAAAGTTTTGATTTATAGTTGAATGTGGATCCTAGTTTGACTTTGGTCAATATTCAAAGTTCGAAAGCTCTAATCAAAAATTTTGACAGTTCTAGTGGTTCTAGATGGTGAAACTAACTCTAGAAATAATCTCGTTATAATTTTTAGAGTTTTCAAGGTTATTTTGAATATTTGAGTTTCTAACTAGTTTTAATGATTTTTTTCGAGTTTCGACAAGGAGACCTCAGAATCGAATTTGGACAGTTCCATTGAGTCTAGAACATCATTTTTGATAGGATTACATATTTGATTTGTGTGTTTTCGATTTTGGACAAACCTCAAGGGTCTGTTTCGTATTTTGAAAATAGCTAGTCTTTGCGAAATTTGGTGCAACTCAAAATGCCTTCTGCATTCATGGAATTAGGCCCCACGTTCCGGAGGCCTGTCCTTTTTGAGCTCCCCATTCGTGGAAGCTAGGGGTGGCACAATTAAGCCCAACCCGACCCAACCCTTTTAAGTTTGAGCGGGTTAATAACCCGCCCAATTATTAGCTCAACCCATCTCAACCCAACCCATTTAAAATTGGATTGATATGCAACCCAAGTTAATTCGAGAGAGATCTTATTACAATATTTTTAAAATACTTTTTTTCAATTTGATATATTTCATATAGCCATAATAGGAAAATATATTTTAATTAAGTGTTAAAATATTGAAAAAAACAAATAAAATAAGTAACAATTGGGTCAGGTTGGGTCTTGACCCGCTCTATAACCCATTTTACCCCAAGAAAATTTGGGTTGGGTTGGTTCTTGATGAAACGACCCCATAAATTGTCCAAAAGCATGCCTCGGAAGTAACCAGAAACTGTTTTCCATATATCTAAAAATTCATTTGGAATTTCAAAAATTCGACTTCATATTTGTAATCAGGGGGTCCAAATTATGTAAAAAAAGAAGGGTCTAGCCTCGATTTAAGAGCGAAAGAATAGCAATTATAATTTTTCTGTGATGATTTCCAGTGAGCAGTTCACGAAGCCTTCGCGATGCGCCTTGGGCATGCCTTAGTTCAAATTCCACTCCTCGTCCTCTCTGCGATGCGGAGATGTGTTTTTCACTTGACAGTTTTTCAAGTGCGGGCCAAAATATTCTAAGTGTTGGGCCCAAGTTTCCCAAACGTGTTTTTATTTATACTTAGTCAAATTTCACCCTTATATCATTCAAAACATTTCGCAATACTCCCCAAAACACTTAGCCATATTTTCACTCCAGATTCCAAGACTCAAAACCCTCATCCAAATTTAAGGATTCTCTTCAAGCTTCAAGTTTCCATTGTCAACCTTCACCAAGAACTTCTCCGAAGCAAAGATACGTGGTGTTGAACCATTGGGTTATTTCACCTATGGTAACTAAGCTTCCTTTTTACTAATATTGCATGATTTAAAGTAGAATTTACATGTGGGTCTTGTATATTGAGAAATTTACTGCAAAGTAATATATGTTCATGAAAGTATGATTGTTTTAGCATGTTTTGAGCTTCAAATCTTGGATATAATGTTGGATTTGATGAGGGGTTTTGATATGAATATCTTGGGGGTGTTGTAAGGTGTTGATTAAAGGTTTTACCACTGATTTTCCTGCATGATTTCATCTCTAAATTGCATGCTCTTTTACCCCAATTACACGCCTCTAAGGTATTTGATAAAATGTCCGGTTATGGTTCCTTGAGGAATTGAAGGTTCAAAGCATGAGATATGATATCTATGGTATTTTAATGATGAAATGAGATTATGGAAATGATGTATACATGAATGTTCTATATAATTTTTTGTATTAGACCATGTCTAGTCCGGGGGGCATAAGGGCCTGGATGACCATGTGAGGGGTGAGTACCTTGCCACTAGGGTGTCCGTGTGTGAATGGCATCTACCAAGTGAGAGGTAAGTAACTTGCCACCAGGGTGTTCGGGTGTGAATGACATCTACCATGTGAGGGGTAAGTACCTTGCCACCAGGGTGTCCAGGTGTGAACGACATCTACTATGTGAGGGGTAAGTACCTTGCCACCAGGGTGTCCGAGTGTGAACGGCATCTCCCATCCAAAGTTGGGATTCTAGCTTGGTCTCTTCTACACATATGATATCTTACATAAGCATGATTTACCCTAGCATGTTTTACTTATGCATCGATCATACATGTCATATTGTTATACTATGTCTATTGTCTAATGTATGCATTTGGACTATGGAGCTTGTTTATTGTTGCATTGCATCTCACATACTTAGTATATTCAAAGTACTAATGCATACTCTTGCCTACATGATATCACCATATAGGAACCAGTGCCCAAGTTGATCATCCTCCTCCTCCACATGGCTAGACGGTGTTATCCCAAGCTTATCGGTGAGTCCTCCATTTCAGGGACTTTAGTTTATGTTTCCCTCTTATCTATGTATTGAGACACTACCTTATGTTCTACTTGACTATAAGGGTGAGCCTGATTTCTTGTCTTGGCCCCCGCTCTATTTATGTAATTGGATATGTTTGTTGGACGAGTTATGTATTTATGATATGAGCCATGATTCCTTATCTATTGATGTTGATGTCTTACAAAGCTTTCTCTTAACCCCAATGCCCTATTCTATTCTACATGTCTTTTATATGCTTCCATAACCAAGGATGTGTAATGACAAATGAAGAGGCTTGTTTGGGGTTCCTCCGGGTTCCCCATTCGTCGTGTCACGTCTAGGCCCTAGGCTTGGGTCATGACAGTTAACCCATTTGGTATTTTAGCCCATTATAACCCGTTCAAATTTGGCACAACCCACCCAATTGCCACCCCTAGTGGAAGCCTTCTCCGTATTTATGGAAGTCTTTTTTCCTTTAGCTCAGCATTGGTAAATAATCCCTCCATGTTCGTGGAGGTTTGTGTTCGTGTGGGCTCCACGTTCACAGATCTTGTACCTGAAACAATTTTAATATTTTAAAGTGAGGGATTTTTCCATTTCTAACA
>JAPFFP010046648.1:0-10857 GCA_026153255.1 Solanum medicagineum
AGTGGGGGACCAAGACAAGCAACCGGGCTCACCCTTTTAGTCATAGGCATACATCAAAAGAAAGAGTCTTAATACATAACATAGAATCCACGACTTTGTCCCCAGAATGGAGGACTCACCAAACTTGCTTGAGAGAAATCGTACTAGCCATTTGGAGAAGGATGATCAAGAGGGGCTCTGTTCCTACATGGTGACATCATATAGGCATAGAGTATGTGTTAGTATGTTAGAATGTAATAAGTATGTAGGATGCAATGGAACAAGAGATAGGCAACATAAACAAAATGCATAAACTTAGGCAATGAATAAACATATAGCAATATGTCATGCATGTATGGCGTTTAGACTAAATCATGTTTACATAGGACATAATACACGTGTAAGGAGGGACCATCAATATAGGATATCCAAGGCCTACCACACTCTTGGAGAGGCAAATGAGGTACAAACCCCTCTATATGGTTATTGAGAACTGACCCCTCAACGTGGTTATTGGGGTACATACCCCCCAATCCGGTAGCATGGGCTTACCATCTCTCAAGTGAGGCAATCAAGGTACAAACCCCTCAATATGGTTATTGGGGTACATACCCCTCAATCTGGTAGCACAGATCTACTTCCTCCCGAGCGAGGCTTTGTCAACTCACAACATTATAGAGCAAAATAACATATACATACATTCCTTTCATCATCATAAAGTCATTCAACTCATAAGACATGCATTGGACCTTCGATAAATCAAGGAATCAAATTCGGACATTTTATCAAACACTTAGCGGGTGTGTAGTGCTAGTGTAAAACCTTGCAATTAAGGATGAAATCATGCAAGAAAATTCGATGTAAAACAATCCACCAACACTTGGTAATACTATCATGAAGTATATGTCAAAACCCGTCGTCAAATATCAAGATAGATCCAAGATTCATAGCTCAAAACATGCTTAAAAAGTTACACTTTTATGAAACCCCAACATAGTTCATAGTGAAATTCATAGTAAGTACGATCCATAGTAAATCATCTTAGAAAATGAGATTTAGGTAAAAAGGAGGCTTGGGCACCATGGTGAAAGCACCCAATGGTTGAAAACACATACCTTAGCTTTGGAGAATCCTTGATGAAGATTGGAAATGATGACTTGAAGCTTGAGTGAAATCCTAAAGATCTGGATGAGTTTTGGGACTTGAAATTTGGGTGAAATATTTGTCTATGTGTTTGAGAGAGTCTTGGGGAATGTCTTGTATGATATGAAGGTGAAATATGGCTGAGTATAGGTATTTTCATGCATAGGAAAACTTAGGCCCAAGACCCAAAACTCTTTGACCAAGATAAAAATCACTAGCAACAAAATACATAGGTGTGCAGTGGTAGACCTAATGCGGAGGCAAATTTTACACTTGTTCGCGACGACTACGCATCGCGGTACCATCGGGGATTACCATTGTTTTGTGCAAACTTAGGAAAATGAAATTTCTCTATGGTTCCTCTAAAATCAGGGTTAGACCCATATCCCATTCAATGTTTACCCCTGATCAAGAATATGAAGTCGAATTTTCGATATCATGCACAGATTTAGAGATATATGGAAATTACGATTCTGGGCACTTTCGAGGCACATTTTCAGGCATTTTTTGGGGTCATTTCAATATCTCCCTTGGGAATATCCATCCCCGAATGTCAAATAAATGTATATAAGAAGAATAGTCATGACAAAATTAGCCCCAACAAGAATGCATCAACACACTTAAACACCATTTTCAATATCTCAACGTAAGTGTTAAAATCACCGTGAACTTTGTCAACACAAACATGAATGCATGCAAATAGCATAAGGTCTAAAACATGAGACATGAAATCACATAGAAGACTTAGAATTGGTACCTTAGGCTTGAGTAAAATGGAAGAGATAAGGATATCACTTTTGCATCTTCGGCCTCCCATTTAGCACTTCGACTTGTTGATTCCTCCTTAACGGAAGCCACATCCTTGTTCCTTAGCCTCTTCACTTGTATATCCAAGATCTCTGTTGGAATTTCTTCATCAGTCAAGTTGTCATCAATAACACCCACAACATTCAATGGGACAATGGTATTTAGATCACCCACACACTTCCTCAACATAGACACATGGAAAATCGGATGAACAAAATCCATTTCACTAGGCAACTCCAACTCATAGGCCACCTTACCAATCCTTCTCAACACCCTATAAGGACGCATAAATCATGAACTTAATTTACCCTTCTTACCAAAACAAACCATATCCTTCATGGGTGATACCTTCAAATTGACCTAATCTCCAACGTTAAATTCAAGAACTCTTCTCCTCATATTGGCATAAGACCATTGACGACCTTGGGCTATTTTCAACCTTTCTCTAATCAACCTTACCTTCTCCATAACATCCATTTTAACTAGGTCCAGACCTAAAAAATCCATTTCTCCCACTTCAAACCATCCAACTGGTGATCTACAATACCTACTATAGAGGGCATCAAAGGAGCCATACTATTGCTAGAATGATAGCTATTGTTGTAAGCTAACTCAATCAATGGAAGATGATCATCCCAACTACCCTTAAAATCAAAAATACAAGCTCTAAGCATATCCTCAAGAGTTTGGGTAGTTCTTTCGACTTGGCCATCCATTTGAGAGTGAAAGGCCATACGAATTGAGATCTCTTTGGAAGGACCTCCAAAAGTGTGAAGTGAATTGAGCACCACAATCCGAGATGATAGACAAGGGCACCTCATGCAATCTCACTAACTTATGAATGTACAATTTAGCATAGTCTTCAACCCTATAAGTAGTCTTAACCGATAGGATGTCACGACCCAAGACTAGGGCCTAGATGTGACACGACGCATGGGGAACCAGAAGGGACCCCAAGCGAGACTCTTAATATGTCAATACACATCCTTGGTCACAGAAGCAATAAAACAAGCATCAAAGAGATAATAAATTGGGACAACCGGGGCTAAGGGAAGACTTTCATATCATAGACATCAAGAACAAGAGAGTCAAGACTCATAGCATAGATACATAACATGTCCAATAACTTCTCTACTACATAGGTAAGAGCAGGGGGCCACGACAAGCGACCGGGCTCAGCCTCATAGTCAATATATAAACAAAAGAAAGATAGTCTTAGAACATAGCATGAGATCATAAGCAAAGTACACAAAATGAGTGTTCATTATCATCCCGATAAGGCTAATGTTGTGGCGGATGCTTTGAGTAGGGTGTTTATGGGTAGCCTAGCTCATGTGGATGATGGGGGCCAAGATTTGGCTAGGGTGGCTCATCGGTTCGCTAGATTGGCGGTTGGGTTGGAAGAGGTGGATAATGATGGCAGCCTGTGGGTTGCTCGACGACCAGGGGTGATGAGTTTCACGTGCTCTAAGCCCGGCACGCTCTTGTGCCAAAGATAAACATGGCTAAGCGAGATCTTGATCCCTCCTTGTTAGGATTGAAGGCTTTGGTGAAAGAGGGAAAGGTGGAGGATTTCTACGAAGAGGGAGATGGTGCCCTTAGGTACAAAGGTAGGTTGTGTGTGCCTTGTGTTAGGAGCTGAGAAAGAAGATTCTTGATGAGGCTCATAATTCTTCCTATTCTATTCAACCCAATTCTACCAAGATGTATAGAAACTTCAGGGATGTGTTTTGGTGGGGAGGTATGAAGAAAGACATTGCAAAATTTGTATCCGATTATCATAGCTGCCAACAAGTCAAAGCAGAACGCCAAAGGTAGGGTGGCCTAACCCAAGACATAGAGATTCCTACTTGGAAGTGGGAGGAAATTAATATGGATTTTGTATTTAGGTTGCCTTAGACTAGAAAGAGTTTTGATTCTATTCAGTTTGTGGTTGATAGAATGACAAAGTCGGCTCATTTCCTACCGTTTAAGACTACTTATAGGGCCAAAGACTATGCTAAGTTGTACATTCATGAGTTGGTCAGATTGCATGGGGTGCCCTTGTTGATGAAATCAGATTGTGGTGCTCAATTCACTTCACACTTTTGGAGGTCCTTCCAAAGGGGTCTAAGGACCAAGGTAAAGCTTAGTACGACATTTCACCCTCAAATGGATAGCCAAGTCGAAAGAACTATCCAAACTCTTGACGATATGCTTAGGGCTTGTATTTTGGAGTTTAGTTGGGATGATCATCTTCCATTATTGAGTATAAAAATAGCTATCATTCTAGCATTGGTATGGCTCCTTTTGAGGCCCTCTAATGTAGACATTGTAGATCACCAGTTGGATGGTTTGAAGTGGGAGAAATGGTTTTGTTGGGTCCTGATCTGGTTATGGAGGCTATGGAGAAGGTACGGTTAATTAGAGAAAGGTTGAAAACAGCCCAAAGTCATTGAAAGTCCTATGCGGTGTGAGGAAAAGAGAGCTTGAATTTAAAGTTGGTGATTGGGTCTCTTTGAAGATGTTACCCATGAAAGATGTGGTTTATTTTGATAAGAAGGGTAAGTTAAGTCCAAGATTTGTGGGTCCTCATAAGGTGTTGAGGAGGATTGGTAAGGTAGCCTATGAGTTGGAGTTGCATAGTGAAATGGATTTGGCTCATCCGGTTTTCCATGTGTCTATGTTGAGGAAGTGTGTGGGTATTCAAATGCTATTGTCCAATTGAATGTCATGGGTGTTGATGAAGAAAATTTGTCTTATGAAGAGGTTCCAGTAGAGATCTTGGATAGACAAATGAAGAGTTTGAGGAATAAGGACGTGGCTGCCGTTAAGGTCCCGAAAGTGCTACATGGGAGGTCAAAGCGGACATGCAAAAGCGATATCCCTATCTCTTCCATTCTACTCAATCCTAAAGAACTGATTCTAAGTCTCCTGTGTGATTTCAAGTCTAATGTTTTAGCCCCTATGCCATTTGCATGCATTCATGTTTAATTTGACAAAGTCCATGGTGATTTTAACACTAATGTTGAGACTTCTGAAATGATGTTTAAAGTGCATTGTTGCATCCTTATGTGGACTGAAATTATCTTGTTTCCTAAGGGGGAGATATTGAAACGATTCCAAAAATATGCTTTGGAAGTGCCTGGAATCATAATTTCCATATATCTCAAAATTCGCGCGTCATATCAAAAATCTAAATTCATATTCTTGATTAGGGGGAAAAATTGTGTGGGAAATGGGTCTAACCCCAATTAAAGCAACCGTAGCAAAATTTGATTTTCCCAAGTTTGCGCAAAACAGTGGCGATCCGCGATGGTACCGCGATGCGCAGTCGTCACAGACAAGTGCAAAATTTGCCTTAGTGATAGCTCTGCCTCGGGGACCAGACGCCGACCTGTGTATTTTGTTTTCAGTGATTTTATCTCGGTCTAAGGCTTTTCACCTTCGTATCAGACAAGACATTCCCCAATACTCTTTTAAACACTTAGACAAATATTTCACCCTAAATTTCAAGTCCCAAAACTCATCCGGATCTTAAGGATTTCAGTCAACCTTCAAGTCTCCATTCCAATCTTCTTCAAGAAATTCCCCAAAGTCAAGGTATGTGGGTTTCAACCATTGGGTCCTCTCACCCATGGTGCCCAAGCTTCCTTTTTACCTAAATCTCATGTTTCTAAGTTGATATACTTATGGGTCTTACTTAATATGAATTTGACCATCAACTATGTAGGGTTTCAAAAAAGCGTGACTGTTTAAGCAAGTTTCGAGCTATGAATCATGGATCTATGTTGTGATTTAATGAAGGGTTTGATGTACGTTGCATGATGGTATTACCAAGTGTTGGTGGGTAAGTTTACATTGGATTTTCTTGCATGGTTTCAGTCATGAATTGCACGGTTTTACACTAGCATTACACACCAGCGAAGTGTTTGATAAAAAGTCCGGTTACGGATTCTTAAGTTGTTGAAGGCCTAAAGCATGGCTTATGATTTGAATGGCTTTATGATGATGAAAGGAATGTATTATATGTTATTTTGCTCTATAGTGTTGTGAGTTGACAAAGCCTCACTGATGTGCTGTCAAAATAGCGAGGGATTGTGTGAGTTCTTAATGCGACTATTTATGATTTTTATGTGTTTTTGTGTTGTTCTTGCAAAAAAGTTATGTTGGCAAAATTTTGAATAAAAGTTGCATATTTTGCTGAGTGATACGACATATGAGCTCACTTACGAGTCGTAGGGTATGTTGTCATAAGTAACAGAGACAAAAAATTAAAAATCTGCTAAGTGGAGGTCAACCCTACGAAGCCATCCTACGAGTCATAAGCCTTACTACGACTCGTATTGGTGGACTCGTAGCATTAATCAGAGAGCCAAAATGTTAGACCAAAAATTGAAGACGTAGACTACGAGAGGAGCATACGACTCGTAAAACAAGCAACAACTCGTACCAGTGGGTCGTACCTGTTGAGTCCAAGATGTCAAGAACTTGATATGAGACCCCAACTATGACTCGTAGGTCACCCTACGAGTCGTACCTGTGAAACGTACCAGCTGCCACCTGTCTTTTCTATGTTTTTTAGGGTTTGTATGCAAACCCTATAAGTACATTAAGTTAGGGTTTTGTTAAGAGATACTAGATTTTAGAACATAGAACTTGCCTTTGAATATTATCTCAAGAATATTTTAGGGTTTTAGCTTAGTTTATAATTTTCCCTTGGAAAACTCATTCTGGGAATTGCAAATCTTGCTCTGTATTCATTGTCAATCTATCAAGCTTTTGGGTTTACAACTTGTGGCGTCTACACTCTTCATTGCTTTTGGTAAAACTCTCAACTATGTCTTGTATTTGCATATTTGTTGGTTTTGCCTTAGCCTGAGTAGTTAAGCACCCACAACTTGGGGTTGTGGGAACCATGGGTAGTGGACTTGAAATAACCTAGGTTTATTGCATCTCTATTATTGGGGTTTCGCATGTATTGTCTATTTCCCTTCATTGTGATTGTTTTTTGGTGGTGGCAAACACCAAACCCTGCCTACTATCACGATCCCGACCAAGGTAATGACAAATAGGAAAAGGGAAGTAGATGATAGGATTCGATTGATATGTTCTCATCTAATCAACTAAACCTTACCAAAGGGAGGTTGAATGGGATAATAGGTAACGGTTAGTGGCATGCCATGTTGGCCGACCAAGCGCCAAAGTGAAATTCGATCTTCACCTTCACAAGAGGGTTGGAAGAACCAAAGTTACTGTCCTACATGTGAATCTCCAATTGTAGTTATTTTATCTAGGGTAATCGAGTCAACAAACCATGGGGAACACAATTCCCAAGTTGTACCTAAAATTGAGTGTTTCCTCGCGGTGTAGTTTACTATTTATTTTACTTTGTTTTTGAATCACAAACCCACCCACCCCATTTAGAAATTGTAGTTATCAATGCTTGAAATAATAACTAGTGAAGTCTTGTAGTCAAGCCCTATATTCCTTATGGATTCGACCCTAACCGTCGGTTAGGTTAATTGCTGATAATGACCGCTTTCTTATTGGAGCATGAACATCATCAAAAATTATGGTGCCATTGCCGGGGAATATGGCTAGGTTTTGACTTGAGTTCACTATTAGTTAGTTCTAGTGTTGATTTCTAGAATCTCATGTATTTTACTTTTGTTTTTGTTTTTGTTGTTTCATTTTGCTTGCAAGGTCTGCTAGGTTGTATGCCCAACACAAGGAGCCACCCTTAGCTTCGATCAATTTGGAGATCCACCAACTAGTAAGAAGAATGGATCGAGTGAATGAGGACATCGAGCTTGAGGAGGACATGAATATGAATAAGGATATGGGAAGAGAGGAGAATCCACTGCCAAGGGGTAATCGCCATAGCTTAGGGACTTCAATAAAAACGTGTATGGATGGAATCAGTATCAATTGAACCCTATGGCCATGGACGTTATCGGTGCAATAGTACTGCCTCCTTTACCAACAGATATTGTGTTCACGGTATCAAGTGGGTTGCTCCAAATGCTCCAAAACTGTGGATTATTCATAGTGCTACCTTCATAGTATACCCACCGTCATCTCCAAAATGTGGTGTTTGTTTGCAAGAGTGTCATGGGGACATAAAATCTTTCTCTTGATGTCATTGGTTTAAGAGTTTTTCCACTGTCATTGACTACCAATGCAGTAGTGTGGTTGTTTGAGCTTCCTCCGGGTACCATAAACAGTTGGGCTGAGCTTCAGAGAGTATTCCTTGAAAGATATTTCTAAGATCTAAGAGGTTGAAGCTCAAGGATCAAATCAACAACTTTGATCAATTATCGGGTGACTCTATTAGCACAACATAGGAGAGATTTACTAAATGCTTGAGGATGGTCCCCGATCACAAGATTGTTGATGATGCCTTGGTTGAGATTTTCTGTAGGGCGCTTGATGAGAATAATCAAGCTTGCACCGACACAATCATGGGAGGCATGTTCCTTGACCAACCTTTTGCATTGATAGCCACAAGGACGGAGCAAGTGGTTAAAACCAGTAGAGCATGGGGTCAATGAGAGCATGGTGCGACAAAGAGGTCTTGTGCGGTCAACTCCAACAATGAGCAAGCAAAGGAAAACGAAGAGATCATGGAGCAACTTGCTCAACTGTACACATGTATGGACTTCGTATTAAAGCAAAACCAAGAAAGTGTCAAAGCGGTCACTCACCAACCTCTGAAGGCCCCCATCTATGAAGATCCATTCTTTGATGAGGATGCATGTTTGTTTTGTAAGAAACCAAGCAGCGGGTTTCCGGAACAACCCCTAAGGGTCCAATTCGGACTATTGGAGGCAAGGGTCCGGGAATCAAGGACGGAACTTCAACCGTGATGGGGTATATAGAGACAATCGTGGTGGACACTGTGACAGAGAGAGTGTGTCAGAGACTGAATGGGGAAGAAGAGATAGCTACAGTTAGGGTCTGTATGTGCCGCCTCACAACCGTGATACCGGGTCAAATAACTCTAGGATTGAAGAGATGTTCGACAAGTTGTTGAAAAGGGCCAACTACCCATATGAGACTTTAAAGGGAATGAAAGAGGATATTCAAGTATTAACCAAAAAATAGAGTCTCACTCAGTGGCGATTAAGCAACTTGAACAACAATTTAGGCAACTTTCTTCGCAATTAAATCAATGCCAAAAGGGCACCTTACCAAGCAATACAGTTCAAAATCCTAAAAATCAAGGGCATTGCATGGCAGTCATGACTTGGAGTGGAAAAAGTACCATAGATCCCCCTATGCTGGTGATTATGGATGAAGTTGATGAGAAGGGTCTTGGTGGTGAAGTCGTGGTTGAGGGAGAAGGTCCGAAAATTGTTGGGATGCAACAAGAAGAGGTAAGGGAAAACGAAAAATTGAAGTCAATTCTAAAACTCCCTCCTCCTTTCCTTCAAAGGCTTAAGAAAAAGGAAGAGGAGGGTAAATTCAAACACTTTCTCTCGATGTTGAAGCAACTCTCCATCAACATTCCCCTTCTAAAAACTTTGGAGAAGCTGCCTGGGTATGCCAAGTATATGAAGGATTTGGTTACCAAGAAACGCACTTTGAGCCAAGAGTTCTCACAAGAACTCCAATAATGTATTGCGATAATTACTAAATGCCTTGTTCAAAAATGAGAGGACCCTGGTGCATTCACTATCCCTTGCACCATTGGTGATGTTGAGTTCGCAAGAGCATTGTGTGACTTAGGAGCAAGCATCAATCTAATGCCTCTTACTGTATTCAAAAAGCTTAGCCTTGGCACCCCTACCCCGATGAGAATGTAGTTGCTTATGGAAGATGAAACAATTAAAAAGCTGAAAAAAATCCTTCTTGATGTGCTTGTTAAAGTTGACAAATTCATCTTTCCCGCGGATTTTGTGATCCTTGCTGCGAGTTGATTTTGAGGTGCTCATTATTTTTGGGAGACCATTTCTAGCCACTGGGAGAGCCTTAGTAGATATAGATTTGGTTCAACTTCATTTTAGGGTCAATGGTGCAGAGGTCGTGTTCGATATTCGCCAATCTATGAATCACATGGACGAGCTCAAGAGTGAGGTATAGACCCTTGATGATTGTTGAAGAAGAACGATGACAAATTCGAGCTACGACGTTAAACAAGGTGCTTCTTGGGAGGTAGCCCAAGCAATTTTTATGATTTTTGTCTATTTTAAGTGTGTTAGGTTATTAAAATTCTTAAATTAAGGTGTGAGTTTATTTTAAGTTGAAAGACATTTATGCAATTGTAATATTTTGAAAATTTTTGTGTTTTTGAGACTTGGTTTGCAGGTGGAAATCAAAGAGTTGTAGATATGAGAAAATGGCACTTGGAACAACCTCTACGAGCAGGCCTATAAGTCGTGGTCATCACTACGACTTGTATTCATGCCTTATCAAGGGAAACAGTGAGTATCAAGAGTTGGCACATACACTACGAGCCAACTTTACGATTCGTAAGTTCCCCTATGTGTCGTAAGTGGGGTTCTAGTGCCCAGGTATGATTCCAAAATTTTCACAAGTGTTGGGACTACTACGAGTCTGGGACCTATGAGTCATAGGATAGGCTATGACTCATAGTCGGGGTCTCGTTGCCTCGATCAGTAGCTTTTTAATTAATGACCCAATTTTCATATAAAAGGGGTCAAAATAACATTTGACCCCTAAAGTTCATTTCTAACCCTAAGTCCGGCGATTCCCTCCAAACCTATCTCCTTATTTCTCTTTTCCGATCAAAATCCCAGCTACCCATGTCATTTTCTACCAAGGATTCCAGCGAGGTCACTATTTTCTAGGGTTTCTCCGTCATTTTTTAGTCTCTTTGCTTTGGCTAAATTTTCGATCAATTGGTAAGCCTCGTGGTTAAATTTAGCACTCTTTCGTGGTGAGCTTATTCCTTAGATGAGTGTATGCTTAGTCTAACCATGTATA
>JAPFFP010046649.1:0-10856 GCA_026153255.1 Solanum medicagineum
ATAGCCTGAAATTCATCCAGTTGTCTGGTATTCTCCTGACGTGGTCCAGTATATGTGAGAGAGCATGAGGAAATTTGTATCGAGTTATAGAAAACATATGAAGAGGGAGTACAAAACAACATTGCTGATCTTAGGTGTGGATATTTCCAGAATGATGGCTTATGCCCAGCAAATTAAAGAGGATAAGAAGAAGGACAGAGAAGAGCATCCGAGTAAGAAGGCCAAGTCAACTGGGCCTGTGCCTAATCAGACTAAGCAGAGTAAGGGAGATGAGTCATACTTCCAGAAGAGGTCCTTAGCTATCACTATCTTCAGTTAGTGCACCAACCCCAAGCCACAAGTATGATAACATGTCCCAAGGTCAGCCAAACTTTAGGAAACAGGGTGCACAATCTCAAGCCAGTGTGACTCTTGGCTCTAAAAGAAAGCCACATTGTGTTAAATGTGGCAGGACGCATCTGGGAGAATATAGAGATGGAGGGAACAATTACAACAAGTGTGGCTAGCTAGGCCATTTTTAGAGGGAGTGCCTGATATGGGGCAATAAGGCCTAATCCTCTACGACAGCACCACTAGCAAGGGGTAACCAGAGAGGTGCTGTACTAGGGATAGGCGGTAGGACTAACCATCTGTATGTGATGGGGAATGGATAGGACCAAGAGGTGGCACATGATATTGTGACCAATATTCTTTGAGTCTTTACCTTTCCTTGCTATGATTTACTTGATCCGGGTGCAACGTGTTCTTTTGTGATGCCATATGTGGCTGGTAGATTTGAGATCCTTCATGAGTGTTTGCTTAAGCCTTCTTCTCTTTCTAATCCTATCAGTGGGTCCATTCAAGCCAAGAGAATCTACAGAGATGGTGTAGTGTCTATCTATCATAGGGATACTTATGCTGATTTGATTGAGTTAGAGATGGTTGACTTTGATGTAATCCTTGGTATAGACTGGCTTCACGCCTGCTATGCCTCTATTGAATGCAGAACCTGAACTATCAAAATTTTGATTTCTGAATGAGCCTGTCATTTAGTGGAATGGAGATTAGGTGGTGCCAAATGGTAAGTTTATTTCTTACCTTAAGTATCAAAGATTGATCTCTAAGGGATATATCTACGACCTCATACAAGTCAATTTTGACGATGTTGAGCCCCCTTCTCTTGAGTTTATCCTGATTGTGAGTAATTCTCCTCATGTATTTCCTAAGGATTTACCTGGAGTCCCTCCAGATAGGGAGATCAACTTCAAAATTGATGTGCTTCCTGACACCCAGCCTATTTCCATTCCACTATATAGAATGGCCTTTGTGGAGTTGAAAGAGTTAAATGAGCAATTGATGGATTTGTAGAAAAGGATTCATAAGGCCGAGTGTCACTTCATGGGGCGCTCCGGTCTTGTATGTGCGAAAGAAGGATGGTTCCTTGAGGATGTGTATTGACTACCGTCAATTGAATAAGGTGAGAGTCAAGAATAAGTATCCCCTTTCAAGGATTGATGACTTGTTTGAGCAACTTCAGGGTGCTACTATTTTCTCTAAGATAGACCTCAGGTCAGGCTATCACTAGTTGAATGTGAGAGAAAGTAACATCCTGAAGACGTCTTTTTGAACTCGATACAATCACTTCGAGTTCTTAGTGATGTGTTTTTATTGACAAATGCACCTGCGACCTTTATGGACTTAATGAACAGAGTATTCAGATAGTATCTTGAAATGTTCATGATCTTGTTCATCGACAATATTTTGGTGTATTCCAAAGATGAGGAGAAGCATGCCAATCACCTCACAATCTCTTTGCAGATGCTTAGAGATAATGAGTTATATGCAAAGTTTTCAAATTGTGAGTTTTTGATCAAATTCGTGTCTTTCTTAGGCCAAGTGGTTTCTCGAGATGGAATATGGGTAGACACTTGAAAGATTGAGGCGGTCAAGAACTGGACAAGACCAACATTATTGACCGAGATAAAATGTTTTTTGGGATTGGCTGGTTACTACTAAAGGTTTGTTGATGGAATTTCTTCCCTATCTACACTGTTGACTAAACTGAGTCAGAAGAAGGTCAAGTTTCAATAGTCTGACGAGTGTGACAGAAGTTTCAGGGAGTGAAGACGAGGTTTACCACAACACCAGTGTTGACTTTTCCTGATGGAACAGATGGACTTGTTATCTACAATGCTTCGAGGGTAGGATCGAGATACATGTTGATGCAGAGGGGAAAGGTTGTGTCCTATGCTTCTTGACTACTTAAGGTGTATGAGAAAAATTATCCCACCCATGATTTGGAGTTGGCAGTAGTAGTGTTTGCTCTCAAGCTATGGTGCCACTATTTATATAGAGTATATGTCGATGCATTCACAGACCACAAGAGCTAGGAATATGTCATCACCAAGAAAGTGCTTAACATGAGGCATAGAAGATGGCTTGAGTTGCTCAAAGACAATGACATAAGCATCCTCTACAATCCAGGTAAAACTAATGTTGTTGTTTATGCTCTTAATTGGTTTTCCATGGGAAGCACCTCCCATGTAGATGAGGAGAAGAGAGAGTTAGCCAAAGAGGTCCATAGCCTGGCATGATTAGGAGTTCAATCAGATGAAACAAGCAAATGAGGAGTTCTTGTGTATAATGGGTCTATATCATCTCTAGTAGTGGAGGTGATGGAGAAATAAGATCAAGATCCTATGTTATTACTGTTGAAGGAGGATGCGCATAAGCAGAAGGTGATAGCTTTCGCCAAAGGGGTAGATGGGGTATTAGGGTACCAAGTTAGATTGTGTTCCAGATTTTGATGATGTTTGAGTGAGGATCATGGTAGAGGCCCATGGTTCTAGATATTTGATCCACCCAGGGAATACCATGATGTACCATGACTTGAGAGAATTCTACTAGTGGAGTGGGATGAAGAAGGACATTGTTAAGTACGTTTCCAAGTGCATGAATTGCCAACAAATTAAAGTTGAGCACCAAAAGGCCATGTAGAGTAGCTTAGAATTTTAAGATTCCAGAGTGGAAATGGGAGATGATTAACATGAACTTTGTCAAAGGCTTACCAAGGTCCCGCATACAACATGATTCTTTTTGGGTGATAGTTGATCGGATGACAAAATCTACACATTTCTTGGAAGTTAAGACGACTGACACCATAGAGTATTATGCTCGACTTTATATAAAAGACATTGTTAGAATGCATGGAGTCCCTTTATCTACCATCTCAAATAGAGGAGCCTAATTTACTGCCCAGTTTTGGAGGTTTTTTCTAGAAGGGTTTGTGTACGAAGGTGCATCTTAGCACTGCATTTCACCCGCATATAGATGGCTAAGAACAGCGCAATTCAGACCACCGAGGATACGTTAAGAGCCTCCGTCATTAACTTAAAAGAAATTGGGATGACCACTTGCCTTTGATAGAGTTTGCTTACAATATTAACTTTTATTCGAGCATTTAGATGGCCCCATATGAGGCACTCTATGGGAGGAGGTGTAAGTAGCCAATAGGATGGTTTAAGGTGGGTGAAGCAGAGTTGATTGGACCAAAATTTGTCCATCATCCTATGAAGAAGGTTAAGATAATTCGAGAAAGGTTGAGGACTGCATAGAGTTGATAGAAATCCTACATAGATGTTAGAAGAAGAGACTTAGGATTTGAGGTCGATGATGGGTGAGTTTGAAAGTGTCGCCCATGAAGGGTGATGAGGTTCGAAAAGAAAGGAAAGTTGAGTTTGCGATCATTGGCCCTTATCAAATCATAAAGAGAGTGGGCAATGTGGCGTATGAGTTGGAACTACAATCAAAGTTAGTGGCCATCCACCCAGTCTACCACAATTCTGTGCTCAAGAAGTGCTTAGGAGATCCAAACTTGGTAGTGTCTGTCGAGAGAAAGACAGTTTGAGTTATGGAATCGGTCTAAATACATGATTGTCAGGTTCACAAGTTAAAAGCAAAAAAGATTGCCTCTGTAAAAGTATTGTGGAGGAACCAATTCTTAAAAGAGTCTACTTGGGAGGCGGAGGAGGATATGAAGGCCAAACCCTCACTTATTCTTGCCTACTGATGATGATACAGTTGGTGGTAATGAATTCCCTCTAAATTCTTGAATTCTCATTCCTTGAGTTCTTCTTTCATTCTCTATGATAGATGATAGAGTTCTAGAGTCCAAGTGAGGGTTGATGTGATATTGTTCACTATTTGATTATTTTACTTGCTGAATTTCCCAATTAATTAATTGAAAGAGTGAGGTGAGATCTGGTTGATTGTTAGAGTCCATAGGGAGATTCGTGCCTTGACTTAAATCCCTAAATTCTCTTTGTTCGAGGATGAATGATCCCAAGGGGGAGGCAATGTAACACCCCCAAAGTACCTCTACCTATATGGAGTAGATGCACAGAGGATGCTGAGGAAGGACTGAGAAAAAGCTGTAGAAGAAGGTTCACGAGGGTCATTTATGACTCATAGACAAGTCTACGACTCGTAGAATGGGTCTCGTAAAACCCCCAGATGACTAGGTGAAATTTCATGACCTAAGCCTAGGGCCAATACGTGACACGATGCAAGGGGAACCCAAAGGGACCCCTAGCAAGCCTCTTAGAACATCATCACACATCCTTGGTCGCGGAAACAATAAAACAAGCATCAAGAGATAATAAAGTGGGACAACAGGGGCTAAGGGAAACACTTTCATATCATAGACATAAAGAACAACAGCATTAAGGCTCTTAACATAGATCCATAACATGTCCAACAAACACCTCTAATACATAGATAAGAGCAGGGGCTATGACAAAGCAACTAGGCTCACCGTCATAGTCAAAATAGAACGTAAGGAAGAATGTCTCATTACATAATAATAGCACCATAGACTAAAGTCCTCAAAGTGGACGACACACCAAAAAACTTATGTACTATCGACCTAGCTATGTGGAGGAGGAGGATGATCAACTTGGGAACCGGTTCCTACATGGTGATATGATGTACGCAAGAGTATGCGTAAGTGCGTTGGAATATATTAAGTATGTAGGATGCAATGCAACAAGAGATAGGAACCTTAATCCAATATAATAACAATAGGCTAGGTATAATTTAACAATATAGTATGTATGAATAATGCATAAGTAAAACATGCTTAAGTAAGTCATGCTCATATAAAATATCATATGTGTAGAAGAGACCAAGCTAGATTTCCTAAGCACAAACCCCTTGGTTGGTTGATGATGGTTTCACCCCATCACTTGGCAGTGTGGTACAAACCCCACAAATGGTTGATGATAATTTCACCTTATCACCCTGGTGGTGAAGTACAAACCCCTTACATGGTTGATGAGTACAAACTCCCACCTCGGTTCTCAAGGTAAAAACCCATTGACAAGGTTATCTGGGCTCTTAGACCCCCAAGATCGGGCATGGTATAATGCAACACTTTATATAGATTATATCATATACATAAGCTTCTTTCATTATCATAACATCAATCATATCATATCTCATGCTTTTGACCTTCAATTCCTCAAGAAACCACATCCAGACATTTTATTAAACACTTAGAGGGTGTATAATGCTTGTATAAAACCATGAAATATGAAGATGAAATCATGCAGGTTAATCCATTGTAATACTATCAATCAACATGTTGCAACATCCTCAAGCAACATATATCAAAATCCCTCATCAAATCTTAAATAGATTCAAGATTTATGGCTCAAAACATAGCAAACCAGTCACAAATTTATATAGATTTAACATAGCGTGCAGTGAATTTCATAATAAGAAAGACTCATTTATAAATCAACTTTAGTCATGCAATTTGAGAAAAGGAGGCTTGGATTTCAAGGGTGAAAGGAACACATGAAAGAAACCCACATACTTTAGCTTTGGAGATGAATTTGATGAAGATTGAAGATGGAGACTTGAAGCTTGAAGAAGAACCTTGAAGGTAAACCTTAGTCTTGGATGAGGATTTTGGACTTGAATTTGGGAGTGAAAAATATGGATAAGTGTTTGAGTGACATTTGGGGAATGTTTAGAATGAAATGAGGGTGAAAAATGACTAAGTATAGATAAAAACACGTTTGGGAACACTTAGGTCAAAGACACAAAAGCCTTGGACCGAGATAAAATCACTGGCAACAAAATACATAGGTTTTCATCTGGTCTGTGACGCTGACCTACTGCTGTTGCAAGATTAACGCATGCTCACGACAACTGCGTGTCGCGACACTGTCGCAGATAGGTTCTTGATAAGAAAAATTACGAAAAAATGAAATTGCTAATCGCTTGCTCAAAAATTGGGGTTAGACCCTTTTTACCATAATTTTGACCCCCTGAGCAAGAATATGAAGTCAAATTTTCGATATCGAGTACACAAATTTGGAGATATATGGAATTTAAAATTTTTGGGCATTCTGAGGCACATTTTTTGTCAATTTTTGGGGTCGTTTCAATATCCCACTTGAGAACATTTGTCCCAGAATGTAGAAAAGACGTACAATTCAAGAGTGAACATAAACAAATCTGCCCCAACAAGAATGCAACATTACATTTACAAACACCATTTTCAAAATCAACATAAGTGTAGAATCATCATAAATTTGCCAACTTAAACATGAATGCATATGAATGACATAGGGGCTGAACATAAGACATGAAATCAAATAGGGGGCTTAGAATTAGTACCTTAGGCTTTAGTAGAGTGGAAAAGATAAGGATATCGTTTTTGTATGTCCACTTCAACCTCCCCAAGTAGAACTTTCAGTTTGTTGGATCCTCTAAATGACCTTAATGGAGGCCACCTCCTTGTTCCTCAATCTCTTCACTTGCCTATCCAAAATCTGGACCGGAACATCCTCATAAGTCAAGTTATCTTCAAAAACACCCACAACATCAAGAGGCACAATAGCATTAGGGTCACCAATACATTTTGTCAACATTGAGAGATGGAACACCGGATGAACTAAATTCATTTCAGTAGGCAACTTCAACTTATATAAAGGTATCTTGCCATCCAACTTTATCACCTCATAAGGACCAATGTATCTTGGACTCAATTTCCTTTTTTTCCCAAAAATGGACCAGACCTTTCATTGGAGAAAGATTCAATTAAACCCAAACACCCACTTTGAATTCAAGGTCTCTTCTTCTCACATCGGCATAGGAATTTTGATGACTTTAGGCTGTTTTCAACCTTTCCCTAATAATCCTAACCTTCTCAAGAGCCTCCATAACAAGATACGATCCAAATAAAGCCACCTCTCCAATGTCAGACCAACCAATCGGTGATCTACAATGTCTCCCATAAAGAGCATCAAAAGGAGACATACCAATGCTAGAGTGATAGCTATTGTTGTACCCAAACTCAATCAAAGGAAGATGGTCATCCCAACTACCCTTAAGCTCCAAGACACAATCCCTAAGCATATCCTCAAGTGTTTGAATGGTTCTTTCGACTTGGCCATCCATTTGAGGGTGAAAGGTTGTACTAAGGTGAACTTTTATATCAAAACACCTTTTGAAAAAATCTCCAAAAGGGTGAAGTTAATTGTGCACCATGATATGACATGATGGACAAAGGAACCCCATGTAACCTCACTAATCATGGATGTACAAACTTGCATACTATTCAGCCCCATATGTGGTCTTAACTGGTAGAAAGTGAGTCGATTTCGTCATCCTATCAACAACAATCCAAATGGAATCAAAACCTTTCCTAGTCTTGGGCAAGCCAACCACAAAATCCATATTAATCACCTCCCACTTCCAAGTAGGAATCTCTATGTCTTGGGTTAGGCCACTCGGCCTGTGATGTTTGGCTTTGACTTATTGACAATTATGGCAACCGCAAATTAATTTGGCAATGTCCCTCTTCATGCCTCCCCACCAATACACATCCCTCAAGTCTCTATACATTTTGGTGGAATGGGGTGGATAGAATTAGAAGAATTATAAGCCTCGTCAAGGATCTTCTACTTCAATACGAGGCACACACAACCTACCTTGGTACCTATGGGCACCATCTCCTCTTGGGAGAAAACCTTTTCTTTCCCCTCTTTCACCAAGACCTTCAATTCAAGCAAAGAGGAGTCAAGATTTTGTTTTGTATCACCTTATCAACCAATGAAGATTTAGACCCATAAATGACAACACCACCATTATCACCAACCTCTTCCAACCTAACCCCCAATCTACCCAATCAGTGCACTTCCTTAGCCATCTCCCTATCACCACCTTTAATATAAGCTAGGCTACCGATAGGCACCTGACTCAAAGCATCTGTCATAACATTTGCCTTACCGGGATGGTAATGAACACTTATGTCATAGTCCTTAAGAAGTTCTATCCACCTTCTTTGTCTTAAGTTGAGATCTTTTTGAGTAAAACCATATTGGAAGCTCTTACGGTCGGTGAACACATCAACATGCACCCCATACAAATAGTGGCGCCAATCTTTAATGCAAACCCAAAGGCGGCTTACTCTAGATCATGGGTAGGGTAGTTCCTTTCGTGCACCTTGAGTTCTTTAGAAGCATAAGCTATGACCTTACCATTTTGCATGAACACACAACCTAAACCAACCCGGGAAGCATCACAATACACCACAAATCCCTCAAGCCCATTCGATATTGACAATATGGGAGCGAAAACAAGCTTGCCTTTCAATGTTTGGAAGCTCCCCTCACACTCCTTGGTCCACACAAACTTAATCTTTTTTTGAGTCAATTTTGTCATAGAGGAAGAAATAGAGTAGAACCCATTCACAAACCTTCTATAATAACCCGCTAGTCCCAAGAAGCTCCTAATATCCAATGGAGTCAATGGTCTAGGACAATTTGTAATCACATTGGTCTTCTCAGGATCTACTTTAATACCACCCCCCGCCACCACATGAACCAAGAATGCAACCTCCTTCAACAAATATTCACACTTTTCATACTTGGCATATAATTTCTCCTCCATCAATCTTTGCAACACAACCCTCAAATGACCCATATGCTCCTCCCTACTATGTTAATAGATCATAGTATCATCAACGAAGACCACAACAAAGGAATCAAGGTAAGGTTTGAAGACCCTATTCATAAGATCCACGAAGATGGTCGGTGTATTGGTCAACCCAAAAGACATTACAACAAACTCATAATGCCCATATCTAGTCCAGAAGGCCATCTTTGGAATATCATGCACCCTCAACCTCACTTGATGATACCAGGACCAAAGATCAATCTTAGTGAAAAAGCTAGCCCCTTGTAATCGGTCAAACAAATCATCAATTATTTAAAGAGGATATCTATTCTTTATGGTGACCCTATTGAGTTGCCAATAGTCAATACATATTCTAACTGACCCATCTTTCTTCTTCACAAACAACACCGGAGCACCCCAGGGTGATTGCCTAGGTCTAATAAACCCCTTCTCCAACAAATCTTTCAATTGTTCCTTTAACTCCTTCAACTTCGCTGGGGCCATACAGTAAGGGGGAATGGAGATAGGTTGAATATCGGGGAGGAGGTCGATACAAAATCTATTTCCCTTTCAGGAGGAACACCGGGAAGGTCATTTTGGAAGACATCAAGAAACTCATTAAGAACTAAATAGATTCTATGGAAGGGACTCTGGACTCAATATCGTTAACCCTCACTAGATTATAAAGACACCCCATAGAGATCAACGTACGGGCTTTAATGGAAGAAATGAATCTACCCTTGACCACCACATCTTGACTTTCCCACTGAAGGATGGGTTCATTTGGAATTGGAATTTGACCCTACGGTTCTACAATCAATAAAAGTATAGTAGGCATGCAACTAATCCATTCCAAGAATGACATCAAAATCCACCATGTCTAATTCAAAAAGATCACAAGGCAACAACTTATGCAAAATAAAAATAGGAAAACTTCTATAAACTTTCCTAACAATAATAGAGGCACAATAGGAGTAGACACTTCACATGACTCATGTAACAACTCGGGGTTAACATGGAACTTTTTAGCAACAAAAGGGGTAACAAATGAAAGATTGGTACCCGAATCAATCAAAGCATATACGTCAAAGTCAAAGATTTTCAACATACCAGTAACAACATCAGGAACCTCACCAACCCCTTCCCTCCCATGTAGAGCATAAAACTGATTGTGCCTTGGGGCGCCACCTTGAGGACCACCTCTACCCAATGGAACCACATTTGCACCCCATCCCTTGCCACGGTTTCTTGGGCAATCTAGCTTCTTGTGACAAAGTTCCCCACATTCAAAGCATGCATTAGAACCTTTAAAACATGAGCCTCCACGGCTCCTTCCACATTTAGGACACACATACATAGGGACCACACCACCAACACATTAAGGCCTAGGGAAGTTATTGGCAAACCCACTATTAGTAGCATGGGAATACCCTTGAACATGACGAAATCTAGCACCCTTCTAGAATTTACCCTTAAATCTGGCCCTCTTGGCCTCAGTCCCCCTTTCTTCCTTAATTTCTCCTCCTCCATCTGATCGACATAGGTCATCAACGAAGACAAGTCCATATCACTAATTAGCATGGAAGACCGACATTCTTCACTTACTAAGTCGGAGACCCCCATCATGAACTTATTCATCCTAGATCTAGGATCGACTACCAAATGAGGAGCACAATTTGAAAATTTATTAAACTTGAGGGAATAATCGCTCACACTCATACACCATGTTTCAAGTTCATAAACTTCACCAACTTAGCTTCCCTAAGCTCTAGAGGGAAGAACCGATTAAGGAAAGCCAATTTGAACTCCTCCCAAAGCACCACATTACCAATTCCCTTCTTACTTTTCCATTGATCATACTATATTTGGGCTACCCCTTGAGTTGGTACGCTGCCAACTCCGCCTTTTCC
>JAPFFP010046650.1:0-10856 GCA_026153255.1 Solanum medicagineum
TAAAAGCAGAATAAAATAGAATACTAGGCTAAAATTTTATAAACATTGGGGACAAAATAGCATGACTCACAAGCACCTCTAAAAAAACTTGGTGTCTCGTGTACAAGCTTCTACGTAGTTATATTGAATTAAAAAAAATACAAATTTGAAT
This sequence comes from Solanum medicagineum, assembly GCA_026153255.1. Taxonomy (NCBI): domain Eukaryota; kingdom Viridiplantae; phylum Streptophyta; class Magnoliopsida; order Solanales; family Solanaceae; genus Solanum; species Solanum medicagineum. Next base: position 152 of record JAPFFP010046650.1, read on the forward strand.
ATCTTTGTGTCTAGAATAATACAAAAACATAATAAAGAGTAAGCGATGTATACCGAAATGACAAGCAGCTACCTCATGAACTCTAAAGAGAGCCTCTAAATGATGATGAAGAGAGTAATCAAGATGTTCTGTGCTCATAACTTATACAAGTGTAGAAGGAAGAGACTGTGAGTACCAAACAACACAATGCACAACAAGAAGTTATATTCACCCTAGATAAAGCTATACAGAAGTCAAGTACTCCGTCATACACCATCTGAACCTTCATAACTACAACCCATATAAGATAAACAACACAATCTACCAGATAATAATATCAAGCAGGATGGATCCAATAGAAGGACTCAATATATCAATATTACCAATTAGTTTTGACCACATAAATAATAGAAAGGAAATCTAAGTATGCACTTACAACAAGAATTAATCAAGGATGATGAGTGCAATATGATGTAAATGTCACGTAAAGAGTAATTTTTGTCTGTCCTAATGCTACACATCACTAACTATCATACTGGGACCTATGGGGGACTTATTGTAACTATCACAATGTGTGGTAAATTCCTCAAATAATATCTACTATAACATGTGGCATATTCCTCAAATAATATCAACCACAACGTATGACATGTACCTTGGTAATATTTCATCCTTTGTGTTTTCCTGTCTTATATTCATAATTTCATATAATCAATCAAATAGCCATGTTCAAATGTATGATGAAGGAAAAAACAAATTTCATATCAAAACAATCATGATAAATCACCAAAAAGAAGTCTATATTGCACTTCAAAGTTTTCACAACACACTATATATCAATATACCACAAACTTTCTTTTTATTATCTTTTGGCATCTATAAAATTGTTTAACATGGACACGTGGCCATTATATCAAACCCTCCAATAAATTTCATTACTTCCCGTATCAAAATAAGAAAATATAAGATATTATACATGTCACGATCTCGAATGGGTTGTGAGTGATATCCAGACTAACTTTTCGGTGGGAGAATCAATACTGTAACTCAACTAGCGGAACTAGCATACTTTAAGAAATTGAAAGTTATGAAAGAAAGTTTAAATAATAAAAAAGTTGATTTTTCATAAACTCAAACAGAAATTTAGTTAATAATAAATAATTCCCAGAAATTAAAAGTCATTATATACCAAAACTCTTACTACGAGTCTAACTCATAGGGATGGAACCCCAAAAACTAAACAAGTTAATTAATGGAGTCTGAATCTAGAATAAAGGGATAAGATAGTGCAAGAAAGCTCACCCTTAGATTCTAAAATCAATGATCTCCTAACTGAGCTTTTTCTATAGTCGCTTGAAGATGTTTTATATCTGATTAAAAAAAAAAAGCAATTGCAGTATCAATATATATAATAACAGTGTACTGGTAGGATCATGCGGCTACTCTAATAATATACAACAAGCAACTAAAGCATAATATATTGTATTTAAAAGCAGACAATTTTCACAATACATGCTCGTATGTTAATTTTATATTATCAGACTCAATACAAGTTCAGAAATAATCCTCTCAAAGCACTCACACCCAAACAAGACTATGGACCAAAACATGACACCCGATAAAATAATGTATCAAAATGTGATACCAATCTAATAATTTACTCGAATATATCAGAATGTGACACTCAATCCAATAATATGTTAGAATGTTACACTCGATCAACAAGAACCAGAACATGCACAATCATAATCACAATCACAATGAACAATTCATAACATGGCAAGTTCAAGTAATCGGTTCATTGCATGCAATTTCATTATGTAGAACTATTAATTAACTTTATATCATCATTTTTTTCACATACATGCAAGAAGTACTATGAAGTATTTAACTTGAATATATCATATGAATAGAAATATTAAACCATCACCTACCTCAAGTTCAAGTTTTGAACTCTATAAAATTGGATCTTTCCCTATTCCAAAGTCCTAGCTCATTTTTTGGTCTATAAATAATTAAGAAAACACATGTAATCAACAACAATGGCCTAATTTACCTAGATATAGAAAAATCCTAACATTGGCCACTTTCATGATCATCTCCCCCAACTAGGGGTTCTTACCCACTGTTAATTACAGGTCTAAATCTTTCTCTATACCAATTCTCCCTAGAATCTAAGGTCTAGGAATCAAATGACAAGTTAAAGAAATAATTAACTTACCTTTAGCAATGAAATTGGTGAAAACTAAAGAGAAATAGTCCTAGGTTATTTCTGATCTCTCAAAGATGAAGTGGGAGAAATAAAAATAAATTTGAAACTTTCTGCCTTAAATCTCGCGTCTATCCTGCTGTGGCGGCACTACTGTAGCGAGTTACAAAGAGATAGAAACTTTATAACTCACATTCCAATCCCCTCTTTACAACACACTCTTAAAACATGATATCAAATTATTTACCCTATGCCCCAAGATCAGTTTCAAAAGTTCCACTCACTCAAATTCAGCTTTGTAAAGTCGTAAAGACTCTTTATCACCTTGGTTATCAACTTGAATGGTCAAACTTAGAATCAAACTCCAATTTATTATCATATTATCCTAGACCTCAACTGACTTAGATTTTGTCTAAAATTGGACTAGGCTTAAAATCTTCAATCCATTACTCGAAAGTATTCTGGGCCAATTTTTTTCCCCATTTACTAACCCATGACGATTGGGTCATATCATTATAGTAGATACTATTTACCTATCATTCATCCCTGAGTTATCAAATATGAAAAACTAGGCTAAGATAATGATATAGTGGTATTTGAATTGACAAAAAATTGAGGGTACTTGTCTTGCATATCTTTTTTTATTTTTCATGTTGCTTCCTCAATTGGACGATGTTTCCATTGGACGTTTATGAAAATAATCTCCTTGATTCATAACTTCTTAACATCTCAATCAAGAATTGCAACTATCTCTTTCTCATATTGAAGATTCTTATCTAACAACACTGAGTCCCACTTAATGATGTAGTCTCCATCCTATGGTACCTCTTCAGTATAGACACATGGAACACTAGATAGACTCCACATACTAGGGGTGGAGCCAATTAATATACTACTAGCTCTACATATTGAAGGATCTCGAATGGACCAATATAGTACGGACTTGACTTATCCTTCTTACCAAATCTCATAGTACCTTTCATGGGGACACTTTCAGGAGAACTCGGTCACCATCCTGGAAGGTCATATCTCTAACCTTGAGATCCCTACGCTCTTTTTGCTAACTTTAAATTGTTAGAGACTTAGCTTGGGTACTCCTTACCTTATACGAGTATCCTTTAGCAAATCAACCTCTAAGGGCTTCATGTCTCTGGCTTCAAATCATCTTCTAGGCGATCTATATTCTCTCCTATAAAGAGCTTCAAAAGAATCTATACCTATGTTGGAGTGATAACTATTATTTTAAAAACTCACACAATGACAGGAACTTGTTCCAATGACCATAAAGTCAATCACACACGTCCTTAATATGTCTTCCAAACACTTGAATGGTTTTCGCTGACTGTCCATCAATATATGGATGAAAGGTCATGCTAAAAGTGAGTTGAGTGGTCAGCTTTTCATGTAATTTTCCCTTAAAACACAGAGGTGAAGTGAGTGTCATGATCAAAGATGATAGAGAGGGGCACCTATGCAGTCTCTCTATCTCTTTCACATAAATCCTTACCAATTGTTGAGCATTATAATCCACTTTGACTGGAATAAAGTAGACTAATTTTGTTAGCCTGTCAACCGCTACCCAAACTAGAATCAAATTTCCCTAAGGTCTTGGGAAGTTCACAATAAAATCCATGGCTATCCTCTCCTACTTCCATTCAAGAATGGGCATTCTCTGAGGTAAGCTTGTTGGCCTTTGGTGCTCACATTTACTTATTGACAATTGTGACACTTGGCCACGAATTCAACTATATCCTTCTTTCATACCGGGCCACCAATATAATTGTCTCAAGTCTTAGTACATCTTGGTCACATTTGGATGAATAGAATACCACAAACCATGAGTTTCTAACAATATTCTCTGGATTATGCCATCTCCCTTTGAAATTCAGCATTCCGCTTACATCCAAAGTTGTATCTTATGCTTTGACATATATGTTGCTTCCCTAACACACGCAAGTATACGTGGTCAACCCAAGTAATATAGTGGTCTTTTCAGAAACATGTCGAACGTAAAGGACTTGTCGATTAACTATTTACTAAGTTTTACTAATTCTAATTATTTATTTAAGCGGTGAATAATTAGCCAAGATGAGAAATATTTTTACACAATCATATCGATCCAAGATTATTGTTTAGCTACTAATCATGCTTAGCCTCTATTTCATTAAATTATTTGATTATCTAGTTGCTGATTCACAGGTTAAAATTACCTGAACAAGTTGCACGCCTCTGACAGCCTACCTTTATTGACTGCCTAATTACACCATTAAGCAGCATTAAACACATCAATAAAAAGTATTTTAACGTTATCTTCCTATATTTGAACCAAGCGAAGTGTAAGGGTAGTTGTCACGGGTCTCCCTTACACGAATCATGTAAGGGTAGTTGTCACGGGTCTCTCTTACACGAATCAATCTAGTTTCCTTGTCGACAAGCTCCCTATACCCTTGTGTTCAATTCATTCCAACATCTCTCGAATCCAGAATGAGCAACTAATTTACCCCCTAGTTGGCCAGACTCTAAAGTATAGATAAAAGTAATATAGGAACAACCAATATGATAAACAAATATTTTAAATTAATAATGACTAAACAAGCATCTTATTAGCTACCATAATTTTAGAACGAGAAGTTTAACTCCACATAGATATGAAGAAATTACGACAAATCATTCAAAGATAAATATAAAAATAAACAATAATGGAGAAGAAAAGATGAAACCAAAATTCTCCGGCCTCCACGATAACTTGTATTTCTCTCTAGGTCAAAAGTTGTATAAAACCTAATTTTATGAAATATTTATAGGTGTAGAAAAAAAATCCCAACTAAAATAATTGAGTCCAAAACAAATTTTGGGAAACCCAAAAACCGGAAGGAATTAAGCCTTCACGCAAAATAGTACAGTACGCCGCCTCCAAAAATTCCATGTTGTCCACGTGGCAGCTTCTTCAAACTTGCAAATTGCAATTCTTCAAGCCATTATACGTATATAATAATATATATTATTATATTCACTTTAATTCACTAAGCTGCCTACTTGATTTTTCTTTTGTAAACTTTCTCTTTTTACTTTGTTTGAGCTTCAAATCTCTTCATTTTCGCGCCAAATTAATCCTACAAATAAAATACAGAATTTAGCACAATCCATAAAATTTATGCTCAAAAAGGATAAATAAAAGTATTAAATATGAGATAAATAATGACTCAAAATATGTAATGTTGGCCCAACATCACCATCTCACGCTTACGCTTTTGCTCGTCCTCGAGCAACCATTAAAGTTCATAAAAAAATATCAAATAGGACCACCCTTTGATTGATACAAATAATTTAGATCATCCAAAAATAATCATATACACTTCCCAATCATTATGCAAGATATACAATTAAATAACAAAGTTTTGACCTCCTAGCCTCAAGGAAGGACTCTAACTCGTCAAATTTAAATTTGCTTGTCTAATCTCTCAAAGAAATTAATAACATCACCTTTCTATCATGAAACAAGTGCCCTCACATGGAAAAAATAGTCCGCATACTCAGTTGAAAAGATTGAATATAAATTAAGAACTTTGTACTAAAGAACAACTCTCACACTCACAAAAAATTCACATGTATGCACAAAGAACCATAGGCTTGCCCATTATGTACATCTCCACTAATTAAGCATGCTTGAATAAAATCAAATAGGACTTTTAATGAGTTGTAATGTAGGCTAAGGGACGGGTAGGAAAACTATATGATAGTGACTTATACTTCCCTGAGCACTTTGCACTTTTAGACTTCATCACCCATTATTTTCTCTTTATATTTTTTCAACCCTCTCTTCAATAATTATTTCACTAGCAATCTCATCTCATCAAGAATATTTCATTTTTTTTCCAAATAATTTTTTTTCTCTTTTTTTTTCATGACACATTCTTTCAAAGAGGGCTTTTTCATCATCATTTAGCTATCATTGATCACCTTTTACCACTTAAATATCCCTTTTCTTCAAGTTTGACAATTATATCAAGTCTATGCTATAGTGCTCAAGGAAGCAAGTTGCAAAAACTAGGGATTCAACAAAATCGGATCAAGGTAAAAACATGGCTACCAACAAAAGGCTATAGGCTCAAAAAGGCTAACTAGTGATATAATATCTGAAAAAGGCTAAAATTTTTACAGGACAAATCAAAGAAAACTTATTATCATCTCCTAAACAAAACAATATTTTTTATTTTGCTTCAATAATATGCAGGGCAAGTTCTAGAATAATATGCAAAACACTGAATAACCAAATTCTCACCACACATGACACAAATATCAATCAAGATGGATCAATTCCACTTCTAAGAGAGACAGGGTCATAACAAACTATAAACTAAAATAAGCTACATAGATTCATCACCATGAACCTAGATGTCAAAGAGTCTGCAATCTAATTGGCAATCACGCATTCATAGGAAAGTACTACTCAAAATTAGGCTTAAATAGCAAGTACCAAAAGAGTCAAAAGGTGTTTTCTTTTCATTCCAAAAAATAAAAAACAAAAATTTTTTACTTCCTAAAATAAAAAAAATAAAAGATACTCGGTTCAAAGGGACCCCCTTCGGAAAAAAACTAAAAAAAAAACAAGGGATGGGCTAAGTGGGCTTCTACAAATAAAAATAATAATTATAAATAAATAAATAAATAAAAATCTTTTTGTAATTTTTTTTTGAAATTTTTAATTTTTTTGTTTTTAATTTTTAATTTTTTTTTTGTTTTTAACTTTTCAATTTTTTTTTTATATTAAACAAACCCTAAAACACACTCTACCCTAAATAATATACTAGGAAGAATTCTCACCCCATACTTGAAAAAATATTATGTCCTCAAAGTATCAATTAAAATTTAAAACAAGGGTTAAGAAAACTCCCTGAGGCCTTTAGATCTAGCTAAAAGCATTTCTCTCAATATCTATCGAGGGTCGTACGCACCCCATACTTCAGCTCAACTTGCTCCTTATCTTCAAATTTCGGATACTCAGACTTCTCCTCATCTGCAAAAAAAAAATTTAAAAAAAATAAAAACACACAAAAAAAGAAAAAAAAAGTGACACTAAATAAATAAATAATATAATATAATATAATAAAAAGCTACACTATAATTTGGGTTGGCTCCCAATAAGCGCCTGATTTAACGTCGTGGCACGACTCAAGTTACCACCAATTTTTTCTCCACTTTGAAGATATGAATTGCACCCCCAATTTTGCATATATCTTTCTACTTCGCTCAAGGGGCGGTGGTATGAAGATAAAGGAACCAAGTAATTGGTATCACATCTTACACTTCTTGGTCCTTAGATGAGGAATGTACTTTTCTGATTTTTGCGCAATAAATTCAAGAATATTGACATATTGTTCCTCTTTCTTACGCTTTTCCATAGGCTCAGATAACTCGATTGATATCTCATCATCCAATCACAAAGTAGAAAAATGATAGGAATGAGGCTTGATACACTCTAATTCATGAATTATATTATTATTTACATCCTTTTGTGTACTCTTCTCAACATAGACAATTGATGATTGGACATCATTCATATCAACCTTTGTGTTCACGTGAGCTTCTTTGTCATGAACATCGTCTGATCTAAATTGATCTTTCTCTAGTTTGAGCTTAATTTCTGCTACATGGGTAGCTATATTTCTAAGGTGGGCATTCGCTTTTTTTTTGTTGCTCTATTGTCTTCTCCTATAGCTCCAATATTTGCCTCAATAGCTCACTAGTACAAGCTTTTTGTTTTGCCTGCTCCACTTCATTACCCCTGTCAACGTCATAAACAATAGAAGAATAATAATTAGGGTTTGAGGGAGGGGGATACAAGTTCGAACAACTATTCCAATGACCATCTTGACCACCACATATATGACAAATATTCCATTCAAAGGATTGGATAGGTGCGCACAACCTGCTCTTTTGAATAGTATGACATTCAATATTCAAGTGGGGTCCATCACAATATTGACAAGGATATCCATCACCCAACCATCATTTATTCCAATCATCCATATCAATAAGAGTACTAAAAAGTATACTTTTTATTTTTTTAAATATTCAAACAAACAAAAATAAAATAATAATAATGATAATAAGAAGAAGAATATAATACTAAAAAGGAATAAAATACTAAAAACGAAAAAAAACTTAAATAATAAAAGAAAAATATAACCTACGAAAATAATTAATTTCTAACTCCCCGGCAACGGCGCCAAAAACTTGTTGCTTCCCTAGCACACGCAAGTATACGTGGTCAACCCAAGTAATGTAGTGGCTCTTTCAGAAGCCGGATGTCAAACCCAAAGGACTTGTCGATTAATTATTTACTAAGTTATATTAATTTTAATTATTATTTAAAAAGTGAATAATTAATCAAGATGAGAAATATTTTTACACAATCAATGAATGAATCGATCTAAGATTATGATTTAGCTAGTAATCATGTTTAGCCTAATTTCATCAAATTATTTGATTATCTAGTTGCTGATTCATAGGGTTAAAATTACCTGAACAGGGTTGCACGCCTCTGCCGGCCTACCGTTATTGACTGCTAACTACATCGTTGAGCAGGAATAGACAGACTAATAAAAGTGCTTTAACGTTATCTTCCTGTATTATGAACCAAGGGAGATGTAAGGGTAGTTATCATGGGTCTCCCTTACACGAATCAATCTAGTTTCCTATTCAAACAAGCTCTTATACGACTGTGTTCTATTCATTCCAACATCTCTCGAATCCTGAATGAACAACTAATTTACTCTCTAGTTGGCCAGACTCTAAAGTATAGATAAAAGTAATATAGGAACAATCAATATGATAAACAAATATTTTAAATTAATAATGACTAAACAATCATCTTATTAGCTACCATAATTTTAGAACGAGAAGTTTAACTCCACACAGATATGAAGAAATTACGACAACTCATTCAAAGATAAATATAAAAATAAACAATAATGAAGAAGAAAAGATGAAACCAAAATTCTTCGGCCTCCACGACGGCTTGTATTTCTCTCTAGGTCAAAAGTTGTATAAAACCTAATTTTATGAAATATTTATAGGTGTAGAAGAAAAAATCCCAAGTAAAATAATTGAGTCCAAAACAAATTTTGGGAAACCCAAAAACCGGAAGGAATTTAGCCTTCACGCAAAATAGTACTGTACGCCGCCTCCAAAAATTCCATGTTGTCCACGTGGCAGCTTCTTCAAACTTGCAAATTGCAATTCTTCAAGCCATTATACGTATATAATAATATATATTATTATATTCACTTTAATTCACTAAGCTGCCTACTTGATTTTTCTTTTGTAAACTTTCTCTTTTTAATTTGTTTGAGCTTCAAATCTTTTCATTTTCGCGCCAAATTAATCCTACAAATAAAATACAGAATTTAGCACAATTCATAAAATTTATGCTCAAAAAGGATAAATAAAAGTATTAAATATGAGATAAATAATGACTCAAAATATGTAATTTTGGCCCAACATCAATACACTTCGTTTTAATTTGGTTCAACTCCTCAACTTGAAACTGCTTGGTTTTAATCTCTTCTATATAGTGGGTCTCAATTTAATACTTTCCAACACCCCACCTTTCTGTAAGATCCTAGATTCTTAAATTTGATCTCTTATACCTGAATTTTGCTAGCCAAAGGTTGCTTAGCCATACTCAACTAGGATAGACTACCCATACTTATTGATTTTTAGCTCAATGTGTCTGCCACTACATTAGTCTTACCTGAGTGGTATTGGATGGTGATGTCATAATCCTTAAGCAGCTGTATCCATCTCCGCTATCTCTTGTTTTGAGTGAACATGTGTTGTAGACGTTATTCAATAAACACGTCATACTTAGCTCCATTGAGATAATGTTGCCAGATATTTAGGGCAAATATTGCCACTGCCAACTCCAAGTCATATGTTGGATAGTTTCTCTCATGAATCTTTAACTGCCATGAAGCATAAGTTATGGCATTCTTATCTTACATCATCACAACACCCAAAGCCATACATGAGGCATCATGATAAATAGTAAAACTCTTACCTTCCATCGATAATGTCAGGATTAGGTTTATAGTTACAAAAGTCTTAAACTTTTTAAAGATTTCTTCACACTTGTCGGTGCACTCAAATAAAACATCTTTTGGGTCAACCTTGTCAAATTGGGAGCAATGGAAGCCAAGTCTTTCACAAACAGTCGATAGTAGCTAGCCAGCCCCACAAAACTTCTTACCTTGGTGACTCAACTAGGACAAATCTAACTCAGAACTACTTCAATCATTTGTGGATCCACCATTACCCCTTTCTTTGGAATAACATGCCTTTAGAAGGCAACATAGGACAATCAGAATTCTTACTTATGAAATTTTTTATACAATTTCTGCTTCTCAAGATATCCAGAATAATATAAAGATGCTCTGCATGATCTTTTGTATTTTTGGAATAAACTAAAATGTTATCAATGAATACAATAACAAATAAATTAAAAAATATCTTAAT
>JAPFFP010046651.1:0-10855 GCA_026153255.1 Solanum medicagineum
GCGTCCTCGGCCTCCCAGGTCATCTCCTCGGCTTGCTGATTTCTCCAAAGTACCTTTACTGAAGCTATTTCTTTATTTCTAAGCTTCGTAACCTGACGATCCAGAATAGCAATAGGTTTCTCTTCATAGGTGAGATCTTATATAACCTGTACATCCTCAATAGGAGTAATACGGGATGGATCACCTATGCACTTCCGAAGCATAGATACATGGAAAACTGGATGAACCATCGAAAGCTCTTGGGGTAGCTCCAGCTCATATGCAATGTGCCCAATTTTCTTAGAAATCTTATACGGTCCTATGTAACGTGGGCTTAGTTTTCCTTTCTTACCAAACCTCATAACCCCTTTCATGGGAGACACCTTTAGAAATACCCAATCCCCTACTAAAAGTTCCAGCCCTCTCCTCCTAGCATCCGCATATGACTTGTGACAACTTTGGGTTGTTTTTAGTCGTTGTTGTATTACCTTAACTTTTTCCATGGCTTGATGCACTAGATCTGGCCCAATCAAGGTGGGTTCTCCCACTTCAAACCATCCAATTGGCGACCTACACTTCCTTCCATACAAAGCTTCATATGGTGCAATCTTGATACTTGAATGGTAGCTATTACTATAGGCAAACTCAATAAGTGGTAAATGGTCCACCCAACTACCTTTAAAATCCAATGCACAAGCTCGCAACATATCTTCAAGTGTCTAAATTGTGCGTTCGGTGGATGGAAAGTTGTACTCAAATTCACTTGTGTACCTAAGCTCCTTTGGAAAGACTTCTAAAACCTCATAGTGAAGTGAGTTCCTTGGTTAGATATAATGGAGATTGGGACTCCATGTAGTCTGACTATCTCTTTGAGGTACAACTTGGCATACTCCTCCGCTGTATAATCGCTCCTGACAGGTAGGAAATGTGCTGACTTTGTGAGCCTATCAACCATTACCTATATGGAGTCAGACTTCTGAAATGAGCGAGGTAAACCGATAACAAAGTCCATATTGATCATATCCCACTTCCAAGTTGGAAGTTCTATACACTGCATAAAACCTCCTGGCTTTTGGTGTTCTACCTTCACTTGTTGACAATTTGTACATTGAGCAACAAATTCTGCAGCAAGGTCCTTTCTCATGCCTCCCCACCAAAACACTCCCTTCAGGTTATGATACATCTTAGACGATCCTGGATGGATGGAATATTAGGATTGGTGGGCTTCTTCTATTATCCTTTTTCTTAACCCATCAATATCAGGCACACATAATCTATTTTGGCAGTAAAGTACTCCATTTTGTGTAAGGTCAAAGCCTTTTATCATACCCTGACTCACCTTTTCCTTAAGCTGTCGTAGAACAGGATCCTAGAACTGCTTTTCTTTCACCTCTGTTACTAATGAAGATGTCATTACATTATGTACAATAACCCCTTCCTTCGGAGTTTCAAGAAGGCGAACTCCCAAAATAGATAGTTTTCGTAGCTCCTTAGCCGCTCCTTGACTTACCATGTCCAGATCACCAGTAGTCATAACTGCATTATGACTCAGAGCATCGGCTACCACATTTGCCTTTCGCGGATCGTATAGTATATCAACATCATAATGGTTTATCAGCTCCAACCATGTCCGTTGTCTTAAGTTTAGGTCTTTCTGCTTAAAGATGTATTGTAAGCTCTTATGATCCGTATATATATCAAAATAAACCCCATACAAGTAGTGGCGCCATATTTTCAAAGCAAATACAACCGCTACTAGCTCAAGATCATGAGTTGGGTAATTCTTCTCATGTGGTCGTAGCTGTCTGGATGCATAAGCAATTACCCTATCATGCTGGGTCAGCACACACCCTAAGCCAACTCTTAAAGCATCAAAATACACTGCATAACCCTCAGTACCTTCTAGAAATACTAGTACAGGTGCAGAAGTTAACTTATCTTTCAGTTCCTGAAAGCTCCTTTCACATGCATCATTCCATTGGAACTTGGTTGCCTTATGTGTAAACTTTGTTAAGGGTGCAGAAATGGAAGAAAAACCTTCAACAAACCTTCTGTAATAACCTGCCAACCCTAGGAAGCTCCAAACTTCCATGGGCGTCGTTGGCCTTGGCCAATCTTTCACAGTATCTATCTTTTGTACATCAACTATTCCCTCCTCATACACAATATGACCCAAGAATGCCACTGATTTTAGCCAAAATTCACAATTAGAAAACTTGGCATACAACTGACGATCACGAAGAACCTGCAACACTTATCGTAAGTGATTTACATGGTCCTCTTGTGACCTTGAGTACACCAAAATGTCATCTATAAATACAATCACGAACATATCCAAGAATGGCTTAAATACCCTGTTCATCAGATCCATAAAAACTGCTGGTGCATTCGTTAGCCCAAATGACATAACAAGAAATTCAAAGTGGCCATACCGTGTTCTAAAAGCAGTCTTAGGGATGTCTTCCGCCTTCACCCTCACCTGGTGATACCCCGATCATAGATCAATTTTTTTTGAAAAACATTTGGCACCCTGTAACTGATCAAATAAATCATCAATCCTGGAGAGGGGGGTATTTGTTCTTAATGGTCACCCTATTCCATTGTCGATAGTCGATACACATTCTCAAGCTGCCAGCCTTTTTACGTACAAATAACACTGGTGCGCCCCAAGGGGATACACTAGGTCTTATAAAACCCTTCTCCAATAAGTCTTTTAGTTGCTCTTCTAATTCACGCAACTCTATCGGGGCCATTCTATATAGAGGGATAGAAATAGGTTAGGTGCCTGGAAGTAAGTCAATACCAAAATCTATTCCTCATTTGGGAGGTAAGCCTGGAAGTTCTTCGGGGAACACATCAACAAATTCATTCGCTACTGGTACTGATTACAGAGTTGGCAATTCTTCTTCCATATCCCTTACTCGAACTAGATGACATATATACTCTTTAGATAGCATCTTTCTAGCCTTAAAGTAAGAGATAAACTTCCTCTTTGGTGCCCCAACATTGCCTTCCCATTCAAGGACTGCCTCATTTGGAAACTGGAAGTATACTTTCTTAGTTCGGCAATCCACGGTGGCATAACAAGAAGATAACCAATCCATACCGATTATAACATCAAATTCCACCATTTCTAATTCAATAAGGTCAGCCAACGTGTCACAATTACAAACAGTTACTACACAATCATAATAAACCCTTGTAGCTATAATACATTCACCGATTGGTGTTGACACCTCAAATGGTTTATTCAGTAATTTAGGTGTCCTCTTAAGCTTCCCAGCAACTAGTGGGGTAATGTATGATAGTGTAGAACCAGGGTCAATTAAAGCATATACATTATGAGAGAGGATGGATAATGTACCTGTGACTACATCAGGTGAAGCTTCCATATTTTGCCGACTCCCCAAAGCATAACTGCGATTCTGGACCCCGCTAGAGCTAGCTGCCCCTCTTACACCTCTACCACGACGTATAGGTATTTGCTGACCCCTACCTAGTGGAAGAATTGTCGATGATGATGCAATAACTGAACTAGTAGATTGTGATATATCACCCATACACCTCCTCGGGCAATCTCTCATCATGTGCCCTAGCCCACCACACCAATAACAACCATCTGTCCCAAAACGACAAATACCCGGATGACTCCTTCCACATTATTTACAAGGCTGACCAAGAGTCATTGGTTGTCCTACCGATCCCCCTATTATCCGTGTACCTTGACCCTCTCCTTGTTGACCAAGTTGGTTACATCCATACCCCTGAAGTTGTCATGGAGCACTGGCTGCAGAATAGGAAAATGACAACCTAGTCTACAGAGTTAGACATAATTCACCTAGCTTTTTGGCACGATCTAAAAAATGAAAGAAAAGTAACAACTCCTAAATGCGATGTAGCCTCCTGGTTATAAATGTGGTGTACAGCACATCGATAAACAAGACTCTACATTGACACGACTTTGTAGACTCCCTAGGATCACCCGCTCTGATACCACTTCTGTCACACCCCAAAGTCCCATTAGGGCGGACTGGCACCCGTTGCTGATAAGCCTCGGGAGAACCAACCTATATATATGCACTACATATATATATTATGAGGAATTTCTATGTTTGGCATGCTTCTATGAAGATCAACGGTAATATCAAGCTAAAAGGAGATGTGTATAGCTGGGCCATTAGGGCCTCAGTGTCTAAAGTAAGAGACATGACCACACTTTAGTTTCACATAGACTACAAAGCCTCTATTTAAGAGAAAGTATCTGCAAATGTGCAGGACATGCCACGTCTGAATTAACTATATAATGTAAACATATAAGCTCTAAACACACACAAAGCTCAGAAGCAACCTGAAGCTTAGTAACAACAGCTGAATGTCCTGTACTTTACTGGGAAGGTCTACTAGTACCTGCACCTGCAGCATGAAATGCAGGTCCGCCACAAGGGACTCAGTACGAGATAATGTACTGAATATGTAAGGCAGCAAATACTATATATGAAATACAACTCAAATGAAACCATGCACTGGTATAGGAAAAGAGACCACGTTAAGATATATTTAGGAATCACATACTTTATATTCTTTATATTGCTTTACCTTTACTATATAATCTGTGAACAGCTGTAATACAAATGGCCAACTGATCAGTGGTGAACTGTATCAGGATCGTCCCTATGCTAGGTTCCTCATAAACCCCCTCGGGCTACCACCCGTAAACTGTATTAGGATCGTCCCTATGCTAAGTTCTTACTGAACCCCCTCGGGCTACCACTCGTCAAAACTGTATACTTTATCTTTAAATTGCCATTGAGATGATTCTTTTAGTGATCATAATATTGGAGCTTTAGGGTTGTACATGCTATATATAACATGACAATACTCATATAAGATAATATGACAATGAAGAGAGTATGTTACATAAGCAATGAAATGCGTATGGAATGAAACAACTCTTGAATTTCGTTTAGCAACAAGAACTCATGTACTTGGTATCCATGTATGTATATAGATTTGAAAATAACTATATATATAGGAGCATATAACCATGTGAAAGAGTGGACACATGGCTACTTGTCATATTGGAGTAGGTAAATTGCTTTACTTACCAAAGGATCTATGTTTCATGCCAAAGGATACGAAATCAAGTAGTCTTACATACCTCGTTGTATGACCCCGTTACTACCTCGGAGTGGCGGTAATTTCTCTCAAATATTTAACTACAATATATTAAGGAACAAGACTAGTATTAGCAGCAACACTACACTTCTAGACAGTCCAACATCATAAAAATGATCACCCGGACAACAAGCTTCCAACTAATGACGTAAAGACCTTTCTTCAACCTTTTCACCTATAAACGTATTCCCTAACAACCATACTTACATACATGTCATGTATATCTTATTTTCATACCCTTAACAGTCCTCAAACAGCCATACAATCCATCACATAACAATTCTTCACAACATACAAACAAGCGGCATAACGTTACATCCTTTCACCACACTTCAACGTCAACAAATCCCAAACGTGTTTTAACTTTACCAAAATTGTATCCAATATTTTTAAACATAAAAACTAGTCTTAAAGTAGTCCATAAATAGTCCCAAAATAGTTGAAAGTCATGGAACAACATATTACAATTTTCCAGCTCCCAAGTTTCTTTAAAGAGTGAAATTACGATGTTGTACAACAACTCATCTTTGAGGACTGCAAAAGTGGTAGATCATCTTAGTTACATGCCAAATGAGCTATATATTATTATATAATAAGTCTTACTTCACAATCTATCCAACCATTTAAGAGAAAATCCTCTTAAACCACAAGAAACGTTCACAACAACACTTAGGACACATGCTGTCCAAAATTTCCAGCATAATATAATAGCATATAATTCTTGTTTTTCATAAAGAAACCATACTATAAATATCTATAACTTAAACCATGCTAATAAAATCAACTTTTCTTCATATTAAATCTATCAAACCATATAGAAGTCACTAAAATAAAAGGTAAGTGTGTAGCAACTTTCTTGACACAAGCTGTCCAGAATTTCCAGCATAGCAAACTATCATATATTCCTTATTTTTCATGAAGATATCATACTAAAAATACAACTATGATTGCTTACCTTTGCCTTAGAGGTTCTGGGTTCCCTTGAAAAGACTTAGACAATTGAGTTTGCAGCTTGGTGAAGTGAATTAGAGAGAACACAAACTACTTTAAAAAAGCTGAAAATTTATTCCTTAGTGGAATGAATTGGTGCTGCACTTAACTCGTTTTTAAAGATTATTTTTGGCTAGCTTTCACTTCCACATTTGATCTGATAATGACACCCATTAATGTTATATTATTTCAGCATCTTATCCTCTAAAATTAGGCTTAATTGTGTCACAAATATGATGGACCTATGCTGCCAATTTCCAGCTTTCTTCTTAGTTGGTTTTGGGTCCAAAAGGCCATGTTGTTTGTAGAGTACTTAGGACGTTTTTAAATTCTTCATGGTCTGAAAATAAGGTCCATTTATGATACCAAAACATGGACCAAAGCTACAGCCTTACTACGGAATTTATTCATAATCAAACTTATACAAATTTGGCCTCGAGCCTCGTCTCCGTTTAACTATCAATATTTTAAGCTAAGAAAGTAGGTGAATCACCTAGTAAATTATGAAGTCATGCAATAACCTCAATTCTTTTACTTAGCTTAAGGATGATATATCCTTAATTTAACATCAACACATATATGTCCTCAACCTGCTTAAGTATTTAAACTCACATATCGCCCATTAACACGAGATTCAAGCACTTTCAAGAATTGATGCTAATTTGACCAAACCATAACATGATTTGTTTAACTAGCATTAGTACATGTAATATATGGGGTGTTACATGGGGCCTGTCCCAACCCTTATCAGATACTTTTCCTTATCTAGAGGCTTTGTAGACTATGTAAATTAAGTGTAGTCATGTCTCGTATCTCAAACAACGTTGCCCCAATGGCCTAGCCATATGCATTTTCTTTTGGCTTGTTATTACTATTTACTTTCTGAAAGGCATGTCAAAAGTAGAAATCCCTTATATATGTATATAAGCGCATAGACATAGGTTGGTTCTTCCGGGCTTTATTGGCAAAGGGTGCTTGTCCGCCCTAATGGGACTTGGGGCGTGACAGAAGTGGTATCAGAGCGGGTCATCCTAGGGAGTCAACAAAGTCGTGTCTATGTAGAATCTTATTTATCGATGTGTTGTGCACCACATTTATAAGCATGAGGCTACATGGCATTTAGGAGTTGTTACTTTCCTTATATTCTTTAGATCGTTCTATAGAGCTAAGTGTGACAGGTGGATTGTGTCTAACCCCTAAATTGTTTTGTATAGCAAGTATGCCAGAAACAAGGTAGAACAAAGGTAAAGGGAAAGGAGTAGAAGTGGTGGTTGGTATACCCAGTCAGGTGAGACAATGAAATGAGGCTCAAGAGGAGTTTTTGTCATAGACGTCTCCAACTCCTCCAGTTCCTGATGAACCCGAGAGTAGTGAAATTTCACCAAAGCCACCTATTGATGCTACCGAGCAGGATTTGAGAAATATAGTCCAACTATTGACTCATATAGTAGCTGGCCAAGGCCAAAGGCAGAAAGGTCCAGTTATAGGTACAGGTGGTACAAATACGGCAGCTGGCACGAGGATACGTGATTTTCTTAATTTGGACCCTCCATTCTTCACTGGTCAGATCCTAATAAAGATCCCCAAGATTTTATTGATCAAATTCAGCACACATTAGATGTTATGAAAGCGAGTGGTACAGAAGTTGTTGAGTTAGCGACGTATAGGTTGAAGAGTGTGGCTTTTTTGTGGTATGAAGCTTGGAAGTAATCTAAGGGTATAGATGCACCTCCAGCTACCTGGAAGGAGTTCAAAGAGGCATTTCTTGACCATTACTTGCCATTAGAGGTCCGAGAGGCCCGTGCAGATCAGTTCTTGAGTCTCTTCCAAGGGAATATGAGTGTGAGGGAGTATAGCCTTCAATTTATTTCCCTGGCCAGGTATGCTCCTAATGTAGTTGCTACTATGGCAGATAGAGTTCATCGATATATGGATAGATTGGATACGTATCTGGTCAGAGACTGTACTATTGCTTGCTTGAACAAAGACATGGATATAGCAAGAATGCAGGCTTTTGCATAGAAATTGGAGGACCAGAGGCAAAGGAGAAGGACACAAGAGTTAGAAAGGGCGCAGTCCAAGAGGGCCAGGTCTAGAGAGTAGTTTACACCATCCCAAGGTGAGTTTAGATCTTGGTTTTCTAATAGATCAACTAGGCCATCATCCTCCTACTCTGCAGCCAGTGCTCCACCATAACTTCAGGGGCCTGGGAGAAATCAGTTTCGTCAACGAGGTGAGGGACAAGGTACATGGACAGCGGGGTGTTCAGCAGGCTAACAAATAACCCCTATGCAGCCTTGTAAATAGTGTGGAAGGAGTCAACTGGGTATATGTCATGTTGCGATAGTTGTTTGTTACTGGTGTAATACGCTAGGGCACATGATGAAAGATTGCCCGAGGAGGCGTATGGGTGATATTGCACAACCTACTAGATCAGCTATTGCATTATCTTCGTCAGTTCATCCAATAGGTAGGGGTCAACCAGCGCCTGTGGGTAGTGGTAGAGGAGTTAGAAGGGCAGCCAGCTCTAGCAGAGTCCAGAATTGCACTTATACTCTAGGGAGTCGGCAGAATTTGGAAGCTTCACCCAATGTGGACACAGGTACATTGTCCATCTTTTCACATAATGTATATGCATTAATTGACCCTAGTTCTACACTATCATACATCACTCCACTAGTTGCTGGGAAGCTTAAGAGAACACCCAAACTATTGAACAAACATTTGAAGTGTCTACACCAACCGTTTAATCTATTACAGCTAGAAGGGTTTATTATGACTATGTAGTAACTATTTGTAATCGTGACACATTGGCTGACCTAATTTAGCTAGAAATAGTGGAATTTGATGTTATAATGAGTATGGATTGGTTAGTTTCTTGCTATACCACTATGGATTGCCGAACTAAGAGAGTGTACTTTCACTTTCTGAATGAGGCAGTTCTTGAATGGGAAACCAATGTTGGGGCACCAAAGGGGAAGTTTATCTCTTATTTTAAAGCCATAAAGATGATATCTGAGGGGTATATATGTCACTTAGTTAGAGTGAGGGATATGGAGGCAGAATTGCCAACTTTTCTGTCAGTTCTGCTGGTGAATGAATTTGTTAATGTGTTCCCTGAAGAACTGCCAGGATTACCTACAGAATGAGAAATAGATTTTGGTACTGACTCACTTTCAGGAATTCAACCTATTTCTATCCCTCCATATAGAATGGCCCTGGCTGAATTTCGTGAATTAAAAGAATAGTTAAAAGACTTATTGGAGAAGGGTTTTATAAGACCTAGTGTGTCCCCTTGGGGTGCACCAGTGTTATTTGTATGCAAAAAGTATGGAACCTTGAGAATGTGTATCGACTATCGACAATTGAATAGGGTGATAGTTAAGAATAACTATCCCTTCCCCAAGATTGATGATTTATTTGATCAGTTACAGGGTGCGAAATTCTTTTCAAATATTGATTTGAGATCAAGATATCATGATTTTCAAAAATGAGGGTGAAGGAGGAAGATATACCGAAGACAGCTTTCAGAACACGCTATGGTCATTTTTAATTTTTAGTAATGTCATTTGGGCTAACGAATGCACCAGCAATTTTTATGGATCTGATGAACATGTTATTTAAGCCATTCTTGGATGTATTTGTGATATTATATATAAATGACGTTTTAGTATATTCAAGATCAGAAAAGGAGCACGTAACTCACTTACGACAAGTGTTATAGGTTCTCCGTGATCGACAGTTGTATGCCAAGTTTTCTAAATGTGAATTTTGGATAAAATTAGTGGCATTCTTAGGTCATATTATGTCTGATGAGGGAATAAGGGTTGATTCACAAAAGATAGAGGCTGTGAAAGATTGGCCAAGACCAACAATACCCATGGAAGTTCGGAGCTTCCTAGGTTTGGCAGGTTATTACAGGAGGTTTGTTGAAGGTTTTTTTTCTATTTTTGCACCACTAACAAAGCTGACACATAAGGAAACTAAGTTCCAATGGAATGATACATGTTAAAGGAGATTCCAGGAACTGAAAAATAGGCTAACTTATGCACTTGTGCTAGTACTTCAAGAAGGCACCGAGGGGTATGCAGTGTATTGCGATGCTTCACGAGTTATCTTAGGGTCATCTTGACAGCTACAGCCATATTAGAGAAACTATCCAACACATGATATTGAGCTAGGAACGGTTGTGGTTGCTTTGAAAATATGGCACCACTACTTGTATGGGGTTCATGTTGACATATATACTGATTATAAGAGCCTGCAATATATCTTTAAGCAGAAAGACCTAAACATAAGACAATAGAGATGGCTAGAGCTAATAAAGGTTTACGAAGTTGATATACTATACCATCTGGGGAAGAAAAATGTGGTAGCCGATGATCTAAGTCGTAAGGCAATCATGAATACTAGTGATCCAGATGTGATAAGTCAGGGGGTGGCTATGGATCTACTTCAACTAGCCAGTTTGGGAGTTCGCCTTCTTGATACTTCATAGGAAAGGTTTATTGTACATAATGCAGTAGCATCTTCATTGGTAATGGAGGTGAAAGAAAAACATTTCAAAGATTCTGTTCTACGATAGCTTAAGGAAAAAGTGAGTCATGGTAGGATAAAGGGCTTTGACCTTACAAAAAATGGAGTACTTTACTGCCAAAATAGATTATGTGTGCCTGATATTAATGGATTAAAAAAGAGTATAATGGAAGAA
>JAPFFP010046652.1:0-10855 GCA_026153255.1 Solanum medicagineum
TATCAGTACTTCTTCCGTCCCAAATTAATTGAATTTTTGAGGTAATGCATACATTTAAGAAAGATATTCAAAGACAAAATTTAAACTATACTTTTCACTATTGCCCTTTGTGAAATCATAAATATGTAGTATAATTTATCTCCTAAAAAATATAAAACTTCAATAAATAAAAACATAAATATATAAAAAAGTTTCACATTTTTATTGAACTTTGAATAATTCAATTATTTTCAACCTTAAAAAAATTTCAAAAATTAATTTAATATGGAGAAAGTATTATCTTTAGTGGTCTTGGAAAGGAGGAAAAGAAACATTAAAGTAAGAGTTGGCATTTTGAAGGTGATGTGACATCATATTCTGAACTTGGGAATTGGAGAAATATTAAACTTTCATGACTAATAATACGCATAAAGAGTATCTCATAGGTAATCATCTGTGGCTTAATCGGTCCTTATTTATTTTATGGGTATCATATTATAATTTAGGTTTTAATATACTAGTGTAGGTAATTAAGTATTATGTGTATTGTATAACATAAATACTATTAAAGTTATATTATTTGAACGAATTAAGACTAAGTTCTAGACTTGAAATTTAGGAACTAGACTATCGAATTAGATAAATTAAATTGTGCCTATACTAGATATATGGGTGTCTATGGACTCGTTTGCTTACGAATATTATATATTTGATAGTTTCAAAATGTTCGGATATATTGAAGAAAGGAAAAACACTGGTGGATCAGCTCACTTGATTTCGATTCTTCGATTGAGGTAGGTTATTGTTTGTTCTATTTAATAGAAATACTTTTAATAGTGATTGACAGTCATCGAGTAAAGCTGAGAAATTTTCTATGCATTTAATTATTGTGGTTTGGTTGACTGATATATTGCTGTGATTGATCAGCAATCCTAATACCATGAAATCCATAATCGTGAACTTGATCTCTCAAAAATATCTCTTGAACAAAGAAGGCTTGATGAAATATTGTTAACGAAGTGGAAAGTAACGACAAAGAATGATGAACTAAATATATTTGGATCGGGTGTCACGTTTTGACATGATATTATGGGATTGGTTGTCATGTTCTGACACCATATATATTGGATCAGGTGCCACGTTTTGGCACAATAATAATAAACAAAAACATATTAAAATAATTTAATATACTCAATTTCAAAGAATCTATCTCCCAAAAGAAGCATGATGTGGAGACTTATGTCTTCATGTGTATTCTTGTTGTTGATTTGTTATATACTTGTTCCTTGTTGTTGCCACATGTTAAGTGTTATGGTTGATTTCCTGTTATTAGTTTATGCATATTTCTATTTTGAGTCGGCCGATAATACTTACTCAGTACATGTTATTAGTACTGACCCCTACTTGTATTTTCTTTATTTTATTTTATGGAGTGCAGCGAGTATTTCATCGACTTCGACTCGCCTTCAACTCCAACTAGTCGTCAGCACATCAGATTCTAGGGTGAACTATCCTCCTAGTTCATATTTGAATTTCTCGGTCATGGAATAATGTCTTTATCTTTCAGACATAAAACTATTGTATTCATTTATTTTGGTGTTGATATTCTTAGACTGGGTATTTTGAAATTAGTGTCCTTGATGTGATGACTTTCAGATTTTGCGAAACATTATGTGATAAACTTAGTGATTTTTGGTTAGTTTTTGTTTTATAAGTTTGAGCTTACGACTATGATCATATTGTATAAGTTGAACTATTAATATAGTTTGGGATTTGTATGTTGGTTCGCCCACCTAGGAGGATAAGTGTAGGTGCCTCTCATGTCTCGTTTTGGATCGTAACATTTATTATTTTATATTTTCGTGTTTTGTGTTAAATATGTACATATATTTTTAGGAAAATATTTTTTCGAATTTGCGTGCTGAAAATAATATGAATAACAAATTTATTTTAAAAAAAGTTTTGTGTAAATTTTGTGTGTGTGTATAACGCAAAGTAAGGAAAAAAATTGAAAGTGGGGATTAGGTGAGTGCAGTAGTATTATATTTTTAAAGAAAATTAAAACAATGATTAAATTATTATTGGTTTTTTTTTTGGCGGAGGGGGGAGGGGGAAGGGGGCTGGAGTGGAGGGATGAAGTAAGTTTTTTATTTTTTTTTTTGAGATAGCAATACTTTAATAAACTTTAAAAATTACTAATAATTGAGTTAGTTTTTTCAAGATAAAAAAGTTTTGTCCATGTGAAGTATGATATGATAATTTTTTTAAAATAAAGAAAGAGTGTAGTACATACAGATGACTATGTAATTAAAAAAAAATATGTTTCTCAAATTAACAAGTGATAATTTAAATTTAAAACACACATTCTTAATAGTTTAAGCACAAAATTTTAAAAAAGGTCCAGATATATTTTTTTACACTCATCTAAATTAGTGAAATTGGACACAATAATAAAGCTAAGTGATGAAATTCAAGGATTGCTACTTGTTGACTAGAATATGTGAAGAATTTCTTCACTCACAGCTCATCAAACTTGGAGAGAAAGTTAGTCTCCATTTTCTTATTCAATGTGAAAAGAGTAAAGTAAAGTTTTACTGCACAAGGCCCTATTTATAGGGTGTCTAAAATATAACTAACCACTAACCACACTTAACAAACTCATTAACTCCTAACCGACACTTAATAATTTCTATTATTCTCAACACCCCCCTTCAAGCTAGGTAGTGTAAATAAATTTAACACTCCTAGCTTGCATAAGAGGTATTCATGTTGTTCTCTATTCAAGGCCTTGGTAAACAAGTTAGCTTCTTGGTCCTTGGATGCTACATGGAGTGTTTTGATTGTCCCATCTTGGATCCTTTCTCTAATGAAGTGTAGATCTATTTCAGTATGTTTGGTTCTCTCATGAAATATGGGGTTTGCAGCTATTTGAATTGCTGTTTTGCTATCACTGAGCACATGAACTGGAGCTTCAATATCAATGTCCAGTTCTCTGCAGATTCCTGTCAACCAGAGAACTTCAGCCACCACTGCAGCCATACTTCTATACTCTGCTTCTGCTGAGCTTCTGGATACAGTGCTTTGCTTCTTTGATTTCCAAGATATTAGAGAGTTTCCCAGCTTCACCACATATCCAGTGATGGATCTTCTTGAATCTGGGCAGCCTGCCCAGTCTGCATCACAGAATGCAGTCAACTGGTTTGCCCTCTTTGAGCTTAAGAGTATTCCCAGTCCTGGTGCATTCTTGATATACCTTACTACTCTGATAGCTGCTTGCATGTGAGAGCTTTTGGGCCTTTGCATGAACTGACTTAGCACATTCACAGCATATGTGATATCTGGCCTGGTCATTGTCAAATATAGAAGCTTCCCAATTAGCCTTTGATAAGGTCCTGGATCCTCAAGCTCAGAATCTGTCTCCAAATCACCTACATGCTTGTCATACTCTGCTATGGTTAGTTTTTGATTGCATTCCATTGGAGTTCCAACTGGCCTGGAACCTGACAGCCCTAACTCTTGAATTAAATCAAGTGCAAACTTTCTTTGGTTCATGAGAATTCCTTCCTTTGATCTAGCTATTTCAATTCCAAGAAAATACTTCATTTCTCCCAGTTCTTTGATCTTGAACTTCTTTTGTAATGCTGCCTTTGCCTCTTGAATCAATGTCTGGTCATTCCCTGTAATTAACATGTCATCAACATACACTAGTATAATCACTAAGTTGTCTCCCTTTCTTCTTGTGAATAGAGAGTAATCAAAATGGCTCTGTTTGAATCCAGAGCTGGTCAACACCTCAACAAGCTTCAAGTTCCATTGTCTTGAAGCTTGTTTGAGCCCATATAGAGATTTGTACAGTCTGCACACTTACTTATTCTCCCCTTGACTGCCAAATCCTAGTGGTGGAAGCATATATACTTCTTTTACTAGGTCACCATGAAGAAAGGCATCATATATATCTAATTGATGAAGACACCACTATTGTGCAGCAGCCATAGCAAGTACCAGCCTCACAGTAACCATTTTTACCACAGGTGAGAAGGTTTCTTGATAGTCCAAACCTTCCTTCTGGTTGTACCCCTTGGCAACCTGCCTAGCTTTGTATCTCTCCACAGTGCCATCTGCCTTATATTTTACCTTGAACACCCATTTGCAACCTGTAGGAGTCTTGCCAGGGGAAAGATCTACCATTGACCAAGTATGGTTGTCTCGGAGGGCTGCTAGTTCCAGATTCATAGCAGCCACCCATAAGGGGTCTGTGACTGCTTCATTATAGGATTGTGGTTCTTTAGTGGGAGTAAATTTGGTTAAGTATGCTTGATAAGAAGGGCTAAGGTTGGTGTATGACATGTAAGATTGTATAGGTAAGGGCAGGAGGATGTGGTGACTGAGTTGGACCTGTTGCAGATATAATCATGCAACCATGATGGTGGCTGTCTGGATCTGTTAGATCTTCTAGGAGCTGTGATGTGGGAAGAGGCATCATTATCAGGTGAAGGGTCTATGTGTGCTGGTGAATTGTAAAGAATATTGGGAGAAATAGGTGAGGTAGTGGAGTCAAGATTTGGTATGATGAAGGGCTCTGTGGTAGGTGGTGTTAGGACTCCATTAGGGAATAATTGGAGTTTTCTGTCCTTGAGCATTTGAAAAGTAAATATGTGTTCCTTGAACACTATATCCCTGCTGACAAAGAGAGTATTAGTGAGCAAATTAAAGAGTTGGTATCCCTTTGTGTGGAGGAGTAACCTATTAGTATGGCTGCCACAGACTTTGGAGCAATCTTGTCTCTATTAGAGACTGTGGTAGCAAAACACAGACAACCAATGATCTTCAAGTGATGTAAAGATGGTGCTCTGCCATGTATGACTTCAAAAGGAGATTTACCAGATAGAACCTGCATAGGTAGTCTGTTGAGGATGTACACAGCAGTCAAGATACATTCACTCCAGAATTTTATAGGTAAGAATCCCTATAACCTAATAGCTCTGGCAACATCCAAAATGCGTCTATGATTTCTCTCAACCAGCCCATTCTGTTGAGGTGTATATACACAAGAGCTTTGATGAATAATACCAAGAGAGCTAAGTAAATCAGAACAGTGAGAATTGAAAAATTCAGTACCATTGTCACTTCTAAAGGTCTTGACATGTGCACCAAATTGAGTTTTCAACATTGTAAAGAATTGTCTAAGTATGACAACAACATCACTCTTCATTCTCAGCATATACACCCATGTCATCCTACTACAGTCATCTACCAAAGTAAGAAGAAACTTGAATCCATCATGACTAGAAACTCTATAAGGACCCTAAATATCACCATGTATGACAGATAAAATGGCAGTGCTTCTAAGTATTACTGGGGAAAGGCAGTTTGGTTTGCCTAGCTAAGGGGCAGACAGTACAATCCTGAATGTTAAGACTGCTTTTATTAATTTTCAGTGCAGTAATCTGCTTCAAAACCTTGATAGGAGCATGAGCAAGTCTCCTGAGCCACAGTTCTACATCTCCAGTCTTATCTACAATGCCTTTATTGACTGAGTTGGCACTTATTGTTGTAGTATTCTCCTATCTCTTTATTGGCAGTTGAATGTTGTATAGGCCATCACCTACTCTACCAATCCCCCTCACTACTCCAGTGAATAGATACTGCATAATACAAATATCAGGGAAGAATGTGACAGCACATTTTAAGTCCTTGGTCAGTTTTGAAACTGACAATAAGTTGTGTTTAAATTCAGGTATATACAACACATTGGTGATAGTATTTCCATCATGTAACTTGCACTTGCCCACACATGCAATGTCTAATGAATTTCCATCTGGCAAGTACACTCTTCTAATGTTGTCTTTAGTAATCTGATTAACTCCTTCCAGTAACTCCTGATCATGCACCATATGATTTGACGCTCCAGAATCTATTATCCATTTTTTAAAGACTGCACTGTTGGTAGCCAAGAAAACTTGATGCTTACCTGTTTTATCTGAGTCAAATGGTATTTCTTTGTGTAGCAACTTCAAAATTTGATCATATTGTTCCTGCGTAAACATCATACCACCTCCTTGAGTCGAGTTATGGGCACTCTGAGGGGAATCTACCCGTGCTGATCCCTTACATTGAGAAATATCATGTCCAGTTGAGTTTGTGACTGCATGAGCTGTGTACTGAGGTGAATATGCATTCTTCCTTTTGAACATGTCTGTTGGATAACCATGACTCTTATAGCAGGTCTCCTTTATATGCCCTTTTCATTTGCAATATTCACAAAAAAACAGATGTGTGTTCTTTCCCTTATAGCTTCCTCTGTCAAAAACATTTTGATTTCCCTTTGTTGGATGACCAGATCCACCATCACTGTGAGCACTGTGTTGATTCACTCCAGCTTTGTTACTGAACAAAGCTATACCACCACCTGTATCTTCAGCTGTTTTCCCTAAATTTCTCTGACTTTTTTCAAAAATCAACATTGCATATGCTTTGTTGATGTTAGGAATTGGCACCATCATTAAAATCTGGCTTCTGGCTTGCGAATATGTCTCGTTTAACCCTGTTAAAAATTGTAACAGTCGCTGATATTGGTAATGCTCTATATACCTTTTGGATCCCGCACAATCACAACCAGGACATGGTACCAATGAATCGAATTTCACCCATAAGTCCTTTAATTTGGTGAAATAACCAAACACAATCAATGTCCCCTGCGCCAATGACACAATCTCTTTGTGTAACTGAAACACTCAAGATCCATTTTCCTTGTCGAAGCTTTCCTTCAAGTCACTCCAAAACTGACATGCATTGGTAGCATAGGCTACGCAACTTATCAACTCCTTGCTCACAGAGCTCATGATCCATGAGAGGACTATGGCGTTCACCTTCTCCCACAAATCATGAAGTGACTCATCGAATTTCTCTTTCGCATGCCTTCCATCAACAAAGCCTATTTTACTCTTTCCAACCAAGGCTATTCTCATCGATCTGCTCCACAAAGCGTAATTTTCTGGACCAGTTAGCTGAAAAGAAATAAGCGAACTACCTGGTGTATCACATGCTTGCAAAAATAACAGATGATTTGCATCAATGACTACGTTTCTTCTGGTATTTGCTTCACCAGTTCTTCCAACAACACCTTCAACAGCGTCTGTCATGGCTGACGAACTCGATCTCAACCAGATCTGACCTAATTTCTCTCGACTTTACTCCGCGCGTCAACACCTTCAAGGAGAGATTTCGCCCCAAGAATCGTCGATCCGCTTTGATACCATGATGAAATTCAAGGATTGCTACTTGTTGACTAGAATATGCGAAGAATTTCTTCACTCACAGCTCATCAGACTTGGAGAGAAAGTTAGTCTCCATTTTCTTATTCAATGTGAAGAGAGTAAAATAAATTTTTACTGTACAAGGCCCTATTTATAGGGTGTTTAAAATATAACTAACCACTAACCACACTTAACAAACTAATTAACTCCTAACCAACACTTAATAATTTCTATTATTCTCAACACTAAGCCTAATTCATTGATGAAAGTCATATTAATTTACTTTATCTATGTTGTATTACTATAACAATAACTTTTATTAAGATAATATTACTATATCATTTATTCATTTATCATTATTTTTAAAAAGTTTTATATCAACACCACTTGCAAAAGTTATGCGTATCGTACTGTTGGTATCACTATTCAATGTTATAAATCTGCTTCCCTGCGACGCAACCCATATCGAACAAAAAGCATAGACAGAAGTGCTTCCGATCACGTCAGATAATATTCTGAGACAGCGGGCGACAATTTGCAACGTAAAGTTTGGTCCAAGAATATATATATATTACTATATAATAAGTGGCTACACAAGCTGCTCAAGCACACTGCATATCTGTTTTATCTGCTTGCTTGAGCTGTCTGTTTCTCCTTTTTTTTTATTATATGCGGTCCAATTAAAATATTGCATCGACTTTGACGTGCCTACTTCAGCTGCTTGCTTTGGCCGTTTGCTTCTCCTTCTCCTTTATTAAATGCGAACCAATAAAAAATATTTCATTAATTTTAATTTGACATGCGGCCAATCAAAATATTTCGTCGGTTTTATAGTAACTTTTCAACTACTTAATTTTATACTATATAATAAGAAGCCAAGGAAGTTGCTGAAGCAGACAACTGTTGGACGACATGTCTGCTTTAGCTGCTTGCTTAAGTTGTCTGCTTCTCCTCCTCCTTGATTATATGCGGCCCAATTAAAATATTTCATTGACTTTAACGTGCCTGCTTCAGCTACTTAATTATATTCTTTCAGCTATTTCTCCTCCTTCTTTATTACGTGTGGCCCAATCAAAATATTACGTCGACTTTGACGTGCCTACTTCATCTACTTAATTTTATATTTCTTTAGGTGCTTTAACTACTATTTTACTAATATTACGTCTAATAAGAAAGAGGATACAGAAGCTGCTGAAGCTGCCAACTTTTGGACGACATGCCTGCTTCAGCTGCTTGTGTTGAGCTGCTGCTTCTCCTCATCCTTTATTACATGCGACCTAGTCAAAATATTTCATCAACTTGAACGTGCCTACTTCAGCTACTTAATTATATTCCATCAGTTGTTTCTCCTCTTTCTTTATTACATGCGGCCCAATCAAAATATTCTGTCGGCTTTAACGTGCCTGCTTCAGCTATTTAATTTTATATTTCCTTAGATGCTTCAACTATGATTTTACAATATTACCCCTAATAAGACATTTTTATTGAGTGCGGGGGCTTAATATCGTGTGTATGTGTACACACGCTCCCTATGCATGCGGCAACAAATTTAATTTGTTATGGATAATTTGGTCAGGTGCGCAACAATATTGTGAAATGGAGTGTATTAGCATAATGATTATAATTTTTTATATACTATTTAGTTTAATATATAAAAAGTAATATGTATTGTATAATTTTGTAAAAAATATTTATTTATAAATATATCTTCCACAAATATGATGAAAAGATGTAAAACAAAAATTTTGCGTAATTGAACTTTTTACCATGCTAATGCTAATGCAAATACATACATTAAATTTCGTTATATTAGTTATATATAGGTTCAAAAGGTTTATTAAACAATGTACTACAAATATACAAACTAATATATGCATTACTTTTTCTAGGGAAAAGGGCTAAGAATACCCTTGACGGCTTGACCTATAGGAAATAGCTCAAAAATACCTTTTTACCTTTTGGTTTAAAAATATCCCCCACCTTTATTTTTCGTTCATAGATACCATTGCCTCCACCTTTGGGTATAAGGATACTCTTAACCCCAATATAATTTAGTTAAATTCTTTTACTAATCAGTTAATTCTTTTATTTATTCTACTTATTTTACTATTTATTTCAATTCTTAATATTAGATCATCTCAAGCTATGTATACATGGTGATTATACTTGTTCATTCAGCCAAAAAAGTCACTTTGCAGTTCAAGATCATCCATTTCATCCATTTATCAAGGGTAGGAAGAATTCTCCATACTTCTTTCGCCGATCATACTCCGCCGTTCTCCGACGCACCACTATTCTTCTTCCTCATCATCCGAAGATTACAGCATTTCCAGATTCCGATGCTAGTTAAATTTTCGGCGTGGTTTTCCGATGAACTCTAGATTCCGAGTTACAACTTACAAGTTGCTTCTAGCAACTTCTTGCTCCGGTGACGCCAGACAGCGATTCCGGCAATCCAGATCCGTGTTCCAGATTTCAAGATTCCAGCAACTTCTTGTTCCGACGACGACAGACAAAGTTTTAGAATCATTTTTCGGTCAGAATAGTCAGGTTTCTTGAAAATCAGTAATCAAGATCATGAAACAAACTCAGGATAAGGATAGCGACGCCAACGTGAAGCTTAGAGAGTTTTAGTCCTTAGTTACTGGCGTTGGGGCCTCATGATCGACTAGGGTCATGTCATCGGTCAGGGTCAGGGGTTAGGAAAATCCATAGAATTAGTGAAGTGTTTTAAGAGGAGACATATTAATATAGCGTGTACCCAGGAGACCAGATGGGTAGGCACCAAGGCTCAGGATGTGGATGGGTTTAAGTTGTGGTACTCGGGTGGTTCTAGGGATAGAAATGGGGTGGGTACCTTAGTAGACGAGGGTCTGAGGGAGTATGTTGTTAAGGTAGGGAGGGTTAATGATAGGATGATGTTTATCAAACTCGTGGTTGGTAGACATGTGGTGAACGTAGTCAGTGCTTATGCGCCCCAAGTAGGTCGAGATGAGGAAGACAAAAGGCTCTTTTGAGAGGATCTGGATGAGGTTGTGCGAGGCATACCAGAGACAGAAAAAATATTCATTGGTGGTGAGTTTAATGGGCATATCGAGGCAACAACTAGCGGGTTTGAAGTTGTTCATGGAGGCTTTGGTTTTGGGGAGAGGAATCGAAGTGGGATGCCTCTCTTGGATTTTGCCAAAGCCTTTGAGTTAGTGATTGCTAACTCGTATTTCCCAAAGAGGGAAAACCACTTGATTACCTTCCGTAGTACGGTAGCTAAGACTCAGATAGATTACCTACTTCTCTGAAAGGGCGATAGAAGCTTATGTAAGAATTGCAAGATTATTCCGAGTGAGAATGTTTCCACTCAACATAGGTTTTTAGTGATGAATATGGAGATCAAGAGAGAAAAGAAGAAAAAAGTTTTGTATGCCCAACCAAGGATTAGATGGGGAGGCCTTACTCCTGGCGTGGAGTAGTGAAGATAATGTGAACAGTATGTGGGACACGACTGCTGGTTACATAAGGAAAGTAGCTTCCGAGGTACTAGCAGTTTCGAGAGGGATCTTTGGTGGACGTCAAGGCGATTGGTGGTGGAATGACGAAGTCCAGGGTAAAGTGAAAGATAAGAA
>JAPFFP010046653.1:0-10855 GCA_026153255.1 Solanum medicagineum
TTTAAACTATACGACGATCACAACAAATTTCCCGATTGGGCAGATGACCTCCGCTTAGCTAATTACGGGGCCTAACAGGTACATTGAGGACAATGCACAAATTTTTCGATGAGGTATGGATAGTTATGGGTCTTGGTGAAGTCTGAGTAGCATATGGGCTATAACTATCCTAAATTTTGATCCTGAGATTTTCTTGCCTGTGTTATTTTTCCTCGTGGATATTTAATTTATGTTGAACTGACACGTTTAGGATATTTAGATAATATCTTTTGCATATAGTACTAATACTTATGGCATATAACATGTGTTTCTATGTTTTGTTTTGAAAATTGGTATCTACCAAAAGTTTTTTTATTAATATTTAAATGGCAACCATGCATGTTTGGGTGTTTGGCAATAGTTGTTCTGATAAGTGAGGGTAATTGAGATATAAAGCATGATTTGTGAGTTGCTTGTTGATAATGTATTGCAATGCCATGTGAGTGTGAGCTTATTTTGCCAGATTCATGCATTTTTGTGTTAATTCAGAACTTTCCCTGCTACTTTAAGTTAGTTGTATATTAGATGGATTAGGAAGAGATTTTAGGCCTTTGTTCTTTATTTAGTTCACTTTAGTCTAAAATAACCAATCAAATGATGTTTTATCCTTTGTTTCAAATATTTGAGTCTTACATGAACCCATTCTTTCAAAAACACTTAATTAGCCTAACCCTATCTAGTAAAAAAACATGAAACTGGCCCTGGTCTGTCCTTGAGCATTGTGAAGCTTGATTGAGGCAAATAGCCCAAGTTGAGGGTGGCTACAAAAATTGGCTCTGATTTGGGAAATAGATATTATGTACTTCAATATAGGTTAAAAGCCTAAGTTGAGGGTGACCGGTATAGGGGTAAAATCACAAAAATAAGGTGGTGAGTTGGGAATGAGGAGAAAAAGAAGAAAATTATGTACTGAGTATAAGAAAAAGAAAAAGATTCCTTCGATTGAGATTAAAAGCAAAATGAAGTGTAAAAATGAGGCAAAAGCTGAAAAATGATAAGAGAATAACCAAAAAAGCTTGCATGTGGAAAAAGGAGAATGAGGTGGAAATATTGGAGTTGGTAAGGTGAAAGTGTTAAAATACGTAGTTCAAGGATGGCTTCTAGTCACTATTTTTCCAAAATGTCATACCAAAGCCCCCTGAGCCTACATTACAAGCCTAGAAAGTCCTAGAGTGATTCTAGTCCAATGGTTGAAAACCGGAGTCATAAGTATATGGGCAGGCCTATGATATTAGTCATCATGCATGAACATCTTTTGTGAGAGTGATTGTGTTTGCACAGTTTCAAAGCCAAATTTGAAATCATTGTTGAGTGTCAAAAATGGGACTTCTTTCTATGAGGGCACTTGCATTGCATTGTTAGCATTTGACTTGTTCAGTGATTGTGGATGTTGATATTTCTTTGCTTGTCATGGATGTTTTGTCAAATGCATCAATGTGCTTTGGTTTGTTAAAACGCTACCTGATCTTGTTTTGGAAAGTTGGTGTGGATACTTGAGTTTGAAGTTAGTATGATGTATGTTATTGAGATGAGGTCTGTGTGTTACTTTGTTATCTATATAAATTGAGTCGTCGCTTGAGGAAAAGCAACAATTTTAAGTTGAGGGTGTTGATGTGCTACCAAAATACAACACATTTGATGCCTAAAACTTAGGATATTGTGTGTTCTCAATACGACATTTGTGTTTTTTATACGTTTGTATGTTTGTTTTTGCAGGAAAGCGGGTTGGCATAACTTTTGGAGAAAATTGCAGACTTTTCTTGTTTTTGAAGGCTTATGAGACCCTCTATGAGTCATAGAGTGAGTTTTGTGGGGATTTCCACTGAAGAATGAAGTCTGAAGTTCAGCTATACGGGATCCCTATAGGAGTCGTAGATCACTCTACGAGTCTTATAGAGGGATTTCGTGAAGATTCCCAAAGAAGGACTAGATAATGATGATGAAGTCTACGAGAATGCAATACGAGTCATAGATCAGACTATGAATCATAAAATGGATTTGTAGCAGTGAAGTCCAAGATTCAAGAAGCTGAACACGAGACCCTGATTTACGAGTCGTAAATATGTGTCATAGGGTGCACCGATCAATTTTTCTAATTTTTGGGGCATATTTGTAAATACTATAAATAATATAATTAGGTTATTTATAATAAGGAATATGGTAGAATAGAGTAGAGAACGTCATTAGAGCACTTTTTAGGGTTTTATACTTGGAGAAGAGAATACACTTGTGGATTCATTATATCTTTCAATCTTGTGATTCTCAATACAAAATGGGTTTTCTTGTTCTTCAATCTATTTGGGTAAGTGATTGATTATGTTTTCTCAATTCATGATTTCTTCATCTATCCATAGCATGAGTAGGTAAACCCACAACTTGGTGTTGTGGGAACCATGAAGTTCTAATCAAATAGACCCGGATAATTTGCAATTCATGGAATTGGTATTTACATGTATTAATCAATTCTCTTTGTATTGCATGTTTTCTAGTGGTGGCCAACATTAGAACTTGCTTAGTGTTACCGTCCCGATGCTGGTGGTAATGAATAGGAAAAGAGATTGGTCAACAGGATTCGATGATGCGTTCTCGTCTAATCAACCGAACTGGATCAAGGGGAGGTTGACTGGGACTATGGGTAATGGTTAGTATTGCACACTATGGAGATGGGCCAAGTCACACAGTGAAATTTGTCTCTCACCTTTGACCAAATGTCTTGGTGAACTTAAATTATCGTCCTACATGCTATACTCTAGTTGAGAATTGGGTTATATGGGGATATTGAGTTAGTGAATCATAGGGTACACAATTCCCAAGTTGCTCTCTATTATTCATTGTCTCTTGTTTTAGTTAGTTTAGTTTAATTTCTTATCGATCATTGCAACCCCCTTTTTAGTAAATTGAGTTAGTTAATACTTGAATTATTTATTGGTGAATCGATTTGGAAAATCTCTGTATTCTCTGTCGAATTCGACCCTAACCTTAGTCAGGTTTTATATTTGACAATGACCGCTTTATCCTCCAAAAGAGAGGTGTAACTTGGACGTGATCAATACTCCTTCGAGGCAAGACCTGGTTCTCCTACTAAGAGTGTGCTAAGTCAATTTCATTGCTTCAGAGCTTTTTCCTCTCTTGCAATATTGTGGTTGCGGTCAAGGTTCCGCTTTGACGGAATCACTATATATGAACAACGTCATCTCCTAAAACTTAATTTTATTATTTTATATCACAATTTAGTGAGCTCAGGAGCATAATTTTGTGTAAAATTATGAAGGTTCATGGGCTATGATTGTAAAATATAATTATGCGTTCTTCCCTAATTTATTATCAACTTCACTTATAATAGCGTTTTAAATTAGAAAAAAATGGAGGTTTTGGGTCCATATTCATGATTATATTTTGATAATTAGGAAGTAAAATTGAATTTTATTTTGGGAAAAGTACATAAAATAGACCTAATTTGAAATTGTTTATTCTTAATAGATCCAATACAAACTATTTACCTTTAATGGACCCATGATCCAAACTATTTCCTTCTTACCCCATTTACCCCATTTTATTTCGCTTTGACGTCATGCTGACATCAACATAAATACTATGAAATATACCCTGGCGATATATATATATACACCATACAAGTATTATATAGAATGAACTCAATCTTTTGTGATACGCTGGCGGTATATTGATACCTTATTGATATCATATAGGATTATGTTGTTTTTTTAAGAAATAAATAAGAAACAATAAAAAGATTATTACACTCTAAATTAGTAGAAAATATATTCGTTGTGATACTCCATAGGTATATTTATACCGTATTGGTATCGTGTAGGACTAGAAAATTATTAAAGTTACAAAACTATTTATTAAATTCTAAATAAGTAGAAAATATATTCTTGTGATACTTCGTCGGTATATTGAAACCCTATTGGTATCATATAATTTTGAGCTCTTCTTTTAATAAATAAAATAATTAAGAGAAAATTATTAAAGTTGTTATTTATTAAATTCTAAATTAGTAGAAAATATATTCTTTGTGATACCCTATTAGTAAATTGATACCATATCGATATCATATAGAATTTAACTTAATCTTCTGTGATACTCTGTCGGTATATGTATACCATGTTAGTATATCATACAAGGTGGGTGCTAACATCAGCAAGCGTATTTCAATATTAGGGGGAAGAATTCTAATAATATACAAGTATAAAGTGTAAAGGACTATATGAATATAATAGTTTGCTTTAAAGGGACATGAACTTAGTTTTCACTTTTATTTTTTATGAGCTTTTAGATTTGTGTTCCTTGCTAGGGATAGCCTGTTTTTCTAGAAAAATTCTTGTTTTATCCTTGAGGACTTATGGTTAACTTTTTGAGATCAAAATAAAAGTATAGAAATATGAGTGTATAGACTCATTTATTTATGAAGATAACTTATTTGACTATATTAAGACCATTCAAAGGTTTTCAGGAAAGGAAAATTAAAATCGTAATTTAACTTTTTAGGCCTAGATTAAGGCAGGTTGATACTTCATTTAGATCTTTTAAAGTGTTACTGTATTGATTCACTTTTAAAGTGATAATGAGGATTTTGTACAAATAAAATGGTGAATATTTATGCAGATATCACATCATATTATAGTTCATCGGAGATTTTTTTTTTTAATTTGTTGAATTATGTGAGCTTGATTTCTATTTATAAAAGAAACATTAGTGAATTTGTCTTAGCTCATTTGGACTTATCGGACCGATTGAAATTTAAAAATTGCATATGAGATGCTTAATTGATTATTCATTCATTTGCCTATTTTGTTATTGGTTACTAGGTAATTATTTGGTGCTTTGCGAGGTGATAAGTAATCTAATTAAATTTATATATTTTAATATTAAAATTAATAAAATACTCTAAAGTTATTAACTTCATTCGTTCTATATAGAAAATTTAGCATTATAAATATATCTCAAGAACTTTTATTAATTTAATATTGCTAAAGTCCTAGTTCTCTTCAATCATATTTTTTGATTATAACATTATTTCTCGATATAATTAATTTTTTTAATAGTACTTGAATTCTAAGACTTGAATGTTAAATTACTATAATACACCCAACTTAAAAGTTAATTTAGTATTTTTTTAATATTTTCTATTATATTTATTTAATTGTATTATATTATACTGAAAGAAGATAACTTTCAACATTGAAGGACTGTGACTTTTTCGAAAGGTTGTGACTTTTTTGAAGAATTGTAGTTTTTTCGAAGGGTTGTGACTTTTTTGAAAGATTGTGAATTTTTTGAAGATTTGTGACTTTTTTGAAAGGTTGTGACTTTTTCGAAAGATTGTGACTTTTTTCAAAGGGTTTCGACTTTTCCAATGGGTTGTGACTTTTTCGAAGGATTGTGAATTTTCTAAAGAGATTACTATAATACCCCCAATTAAAAATCAATTTAGTATATATTTTATATTTTTTTAATTATATTATATTATGTTGAAAGCAAATAATTTTTCACAGTGAAGGATTATGACTTTTTGAAAAAATGTGACTTTTTTGAAAAAGTGTGATTGTTTCGAAGAGTTGTGACTTTTTCGAATGGTTCTGACTTTTACAAAGGGTTGTGACTTTTTTGAAAAGTTGTGACATTTCTAAAGGATTGTGATTTTATTGAAAATTTGTAACTTTTTCGAAAAATTGTGACTTTTTCAAATGGTTGTGACTTTTTTAAAGGGTTATGACTTTTTCGAAGGGTTGTGACCTTTTCAAAGGGTTTTGACCTTTGTGAAAGGCTGTGACTTTTCTAGATAGGTTAATTGAAGGATTGTGATTTTTTTTCGAAAGGTTACGACTTTCTCAAGGAATTGTAACTTTTTCAAAGAGTTATAAAATGTGACTTTTTCGAAAGGGTATGACTTTTTTAAGGAGTTATGACTTTTTCCAAGAGTTATGATTTGTCGAATTCGAAGAATTATACTTTCTCCAATGGTTATAATTTTTCCGAATGGTTATGACTTTTTTGAAGGATTGTGACTTGGGTGAAGGATTGTGATTCAACTGAATGGTTGTGACAGGCTAAAGTACCGTTTGATCAGAAATGACGCCTTTTGAGGTTTTTTTTAACTTCTATTGGACTATCTAATTGATTTTTAAAATATTGAATTATTAAAATAAATAAAAATTATGTGAGAATGCCACATAGGCGAGTCTTACATTCTCTCGTTTATATATATATATATATATATATATATATATATATATATATGTGTGTGTGTGTGTGTGTGTGAATCTCTATGCTACAGATTGAACAGGGTATAGAAATATTGTGTTGGCATTGCATATCATGCACATGACATTGAGGAAGTGAAAGGATATATATGGGTAAAGGTTCATCCAGGGTATTTTTGATAAAGGATCATCTTGCACAAGAAGTTTTTCACCTAGAAAACATTTCAGATAATGATTGACCAATAGAGGATGGGTATACGGATCGGACCTCGCAAATCCCTAATGAATATCGATTATGTGTACTTTGAGAGCGGGTAAATATAACTTTCTATCCAAGTATGTGGCTAATATGGTGTGATAAGTGATTCTAATGTTTATGAATGTAGATTTTATTATTCTTACATTAACTTAATTGTGATTTAAAACTTGATTTATACATAATATTGATGACATTAGCTGCTAGTCTGCATTTGTTTATCTTAAACATTAGTAGTATATGTGATAATTATCTAACAGAACAACCTAGGACTGATCATCATTATCATTTCGTATATTGGATCCATTAATTATGTTGGTGAGTACACGTGAATTTTGTATTTATCCATGCCTTTTTACGTACCTTTGTTCTACAGGTTTTGAACCGAGTACAATTGAACAATGATCCTCATGGTTGTTGAGCATTTTCGAGATTTCGATTCTAAATATTTTGCTCCAAAATATCCAACATCATTTGATACATATACTGTTAGAAGATAAAATCAAAATTAAAGTAAGTCCCTGCAATCAATCAAAGAGTATATAAATTTTTTAACTCCCAAGTGATTTCATATACCTAAGGGCAAAGCTATAATCTAATAATTATTATCATGGCTTATTGATTAACTTAGAAATAATAATTAAAAGGAATTAAATTATTACACAATTGTTGGATCAATAGCTAAATATCAATAAATTAATATCATTTTTTTTACTCAAATAATCAATTTTACCTGAATATGCAAATCCTACTCGACAGTACTCCGACCAAAATAATAATAAGTAATACCTTATACATAGAAGTTAGAAGTTAGAACTTCGGGTCGTTTGGTTTGAATAAGTTATGATGAGATAAATTATGTTGAGATTAGTAATGATGGAATAAATTATGTTGAGGTTATTTTTTATTGAGTGTTTGCTGGATAAATTTTAAGAATTATGCTTGTTTACAAAAATACCTTTCACTTTATTAGTTTTTAATGTATTTTCTTTGCTAACTTTAGTTATTCAATATTGGTTTTTAAAATAAATCTCTCATCTTATTTAGCTTAAATATTTTTAGGTGTACATTTTCATAATAATATCCTATGCATTTAAATAAAACTTTTTAAAAAAATTAATTTACAAAGAAACTTGTATTTTTAAGTTTGTTAAAGTAAACAAGGATTTATGAAATTTCAAAATATAAAAAACATAATAATTAGTCAATAAAAATTATACTATATAGTGTAATTTTGTAATAGAAAAATATGAAGAAGTATTATAAAAATAAGGAGTGAAAGGTTTTGAATATTATTATATATTGTATTAAAAATAATGTAAATATATATACAAAATAAGGTATAAAAAGTGATAAATGAAAGTGTACATTTGTCATTTTATAAATTTATCCTATGACAATTTATCATGGGATTATTATACCATCCCTTAGTTATCAATCCTGGGACTATTTATTAGTCCCGGGATAAGTTATCCCTTCTAAACCAACCAAATGGATATTTAAGGGGGGATAAAATTTTATCCGGGAATTATTTTCATTTATCCCTTGCACCAAACGATCCATTACAGTAATGCCTTGTGTGTAGAACAATTCTTTAATTACATTTATGAAAAAGGGTCAAAATACCCTTAAACTATAGGAAATGAACAAAAATGCCCCCAATTAATAGTATGATTTAAAAATACTCTTGTCTTCATTAACTCGATATAAAATTACCCTTATTATTATTTAAAGGAGGAAAAATGCAGCTTTTTTTTTTAAAAAAAAAAATAACTATATTCCTTTTTCAAATACTTTCTTTTCCAATTGACGATTTTTTTAATTAGAAAGTGTTTATACTACTTCAATTTGCAATAAATATTAAGAAATAAAATATTTTATTTTATTAAATTTTTATCATTATCTAAATGAAAATTAGCGATAGAGTTACTATGTGGGCATTCCAGTAAAATATTACTTTGAATGGACCATATTCCTATTTCTTTCCACTTAATATTTTTAAAAATCACTATAATTAATAAATAAGTAGAAAATCGTCATTTTTTTCTAAAAAAAAAAAAAGAACACTTAATCTCATTTTAACTATTAAAATAGAATAACTTGTTATAGCTTTTTTGACTAATAATATAGGTCGTGTATAAGATCATAGTAGTTTCACTATTAATTTTCATTTAGATGATGATTGAAACATTTGTAATCAAATAAAAACTATTTTTAATTTTAATTTTTTTAATTGAATTAGAATAAATATTAGTAAAAAAATTATCACTAAGAAAAGAATGTGTTAAAAAAGAAAAAAGAAATACATAAAACATATTTATTTTGAAAAGAGAAGGATATTTTTGGCCCATAAAGTAATAGTAAGGACATCCTTTAATTAAACTAGAAAAGCCAAAAGCATTTCTGGACTAACTATCAATAAATGACATTTTTATTTACTTTACATATTTTAAGAGTATTTTTTTAAATTCTTTTTCGTTATATATATGTATATATAATCAAGTTAAAGGTCCTACATGCATGTGTTCATGAAGTAATCACTAATGTTTATGCTAACATTGTTGGTGCATTCAAGTTATTACTGAGCGAGCTGGAAGAGCGGAAGTTTCAACATGTGTTTAGGGAGCAGAATAAAGCAGCAAACCTGATGGCAAAAGAAGGATGCAAAAGAAGTCGTTTTGATGACACGTCTATTTTTGTCACGATCCGAAATTTAGGAATGATGGTACTTGTCTTATCCCACCAAGACAAGTCAGCCTACAACCAAACTATAACATTAAAAATGCAGAATTATAATAAAAATGAAAGTTCAATTATGGATAATAAGTCAACTTAATGAAAATTCTCCCAAAACCTGGTTGTCACGTGCAAAAGCTTCTAAATATAGAATTCTCGAATAAAATATATGTCTTAAATGTCTAGTTCTCAAACAGAACATAACATAATAATGGATTCCTTGAAGGTTTGCTAAAGATGTAAGCAACTAACTTAAG
This sequence comes from Solanum medicagineum, assembly GCA_026153255.1. Lineage (NCBI taxonomy): Eukaryota > Viridiplantae > Streptophyta > Magnoliopsida > Solanales > Solanaceae > Solanum > Solanum medicagineum. The sequence continues at coordinate 9,513 of JAPFFP010046653.1, forward strand.
AATAATCCAAAAGCTTGATCCTGTAATGAGAAAAGTCTGACCAGAGGGATCGGGCTTGCATCCTACAAAATGTAGCATGGGGTGAGTACAAAACACACGACACTCAGCAAGTGGAACTAACTTAAAGTAAAATAATGAAGAACCAAGTAACTCCTTAACAACCAACCACATACAGCCAGACTACAAAGCCTGCACTCAAAAAAAATTCCAACACAATATATATATGATATGTAGAAAATTACTAGAATGTAGGTATAATCATCACTTAGCATTAGGTCCCTAAGGATCACAATCTCACAACTATTTTGCAATACAAGAGTTCATAACCTCCACAATAACTCCATCCAAAAACTCTATGATCAAAGCCTATAATAGTATAATTCTTATTATCCCACTTTCAAGTCATAGGGGGAAATTCTACAATTTACCAAGTTCTCGCTAATTCATCAAGTGTCATTAAATCAATACCAAAACTAATCATGGAAATACATAAACAAGTCAAATGATATAATGATTAACCAATCTCAATAGCACTCCATATAATCATAACAAGCCAGAGCATTATGGGATGAAAATGAATGCCGTGAGATGTAAATAATATTATGCAATGCAATGCAATGTCATATAAAATGATGCATGTCTGTCCTATAATACACATCTGCTGATCATAAACATGCCTCAGTTAGAACCCATGGGGCCACACATGGACCATGTATCCGCTGGAACCATTTTCCTTCGGCAATTTTCATTTCATATCTAGCAGGAACCATTTCCCTTCGACTTTTCATTTCTTTTCTCTTTTTTTTTACTAGCCGGAACCATTTCCCTTCGACTTTGCATTTCTTTTCTTGGATCATCCAACAAACACATAATAAATACACAATAATCATGTTCATGGAAATAAAACGTGCAAAATACCCATACGAATCATACATCTCAAATCAAGAATAGGTAGCTCAATGTCATAAATGTTGCAATATCCTCAATCTCAATACCATCACAACTTTAACCACATTCACATCTAAAATAAGTATCACTTAGACATCAATAATGTCACGACCCGACCCCGGGACTGTGACTAGTGCCGATTAGGCACTCAGACAAACACTAACCCGAAAACCCAACTATTGCAGATAAGAAATCTACCGAAATTTAGGCAGAGTTTCCTCTGTTTTACCGAGTAACCTCACCTGCAAACGAAAGCCCAGAACAGACGACATACATATATACATATACATAAGCGGGTCGACAAGGTCACAGCTGCGATACAACCGCCCAACGAACATCTCATACGTACATAATCATATCACAGACATCATCCCATACCCACGTGTATCCACAGA